>VZTL01054541.1:0-19762 GCA_013400535.1 Scopus umbretta
AATGTGATACTTTTGCAACATCTAAACCACAGCTCTTTAAGCTGAAACAGTTCCTCTCCTTTTACTTTAGATGTCAAATCCATCACAGAAAAGAATTTTGGTTTTAAAAGGCTTCCTCAATGAAGCAGTTCATTTCTCTGCCATTTAGCTCACTGTATTTTTACAAGCACCAGGCTGAGCAAACTATGATTGAGAGAAGCCATCTTATGCACATTGCTGTTGTCCCACATCATTCAGAACAAACCTTTTTAGATCGTTAACTACCACAGGAGTGCTGATTACACAGGCACCAGCAATTTCCTAACCAATGACCACCTGAACAATGATGTGTTCAGCTTCTCAGACCCTGAAGCCTTTCAGAGGTGAATCATTTCACAGTTTGGAACTAGATCTCCATAGCAACTTCCCTTTGAGGGTTTTAGAATCACCATCCCGTAATTCTATGATCATCAAGCTCAACCATTCCCAATGGTTCTTTTCACAGCAGATGGAAAAGGAAGCCTTGAAATTTTACAGTCTATTTCAAGCAATTCATCTGGCAGCCTATTAGAATTCAAAATATTTCGACCTTCAATCACAAAGCATGTTATCTGAAGCTGTGGTGATCTCAAGTCAAGACAAGCAGACGTTTTAGTCTAATCATCCATGATGAGAAGAGACTGACAAAAACTCTTAATTCAACCACCATCAAAATGCTTATTTTAACTGCATGAAAGTCTTTCAACAGGCAATGAAAACACACCATGTACCATTTCATCACAACCTTCCATTCAAGGGAAATACGAATTCTGAATATTGGCATGGATCTTTGCACTCCCCGACTGCTTTTGAACAAATATCTGCTTCCTAAAAGTCAGTATAAATCCAATTCTACCACATTATTTTCAACAGCTGTCAAGAAAAATGATGGAAGCAAACTGCAATTAAACTTCTCATGATTTACTACAATAATGCTGTAAATGAGTTACTTATTGATGGATGCAGTTTGTTATAGGCATCTTCTAAGAAATCCAAATCAGTTACGTCTGAGAAAATAAATACCGAGTAAATTATGAAAACATAGCATTGGTTAAAGTCTCGAAGCAAAGCTCAGTTTCATGATAATCATAATCAGAGGGGGGTTTAAAGTTTTTTCCCCTCTCTGTTCCCAATTCCCAACTCAATTCCCTCTGTTTAGAGTTAAAGAAACATTTTCCTTCTCTTAAATGTTTCAGTCAATCACTGAAATAATCCCATCAGGGGCACAAAAGCTTTAAATTTGAAGACCTTTTCACCTACAGCCCAGGTTGATTCATTCATATTTTTAATCAGCCTTAAATACAAGTTAAATTGAAATGTTTTAAAGCCTCAGTTATATACTGTCTACTATATTAATAATGGTGGTTCATCAAATTTCCCAAAGACTTGCAACTTTCCATACAAAAATGCCACCAATAGTATTTAACAGGATCAGCAGTAAGTTTTGCAACAAAAAAAAAAATTTGGTGACTTGACAGTAAGAATTTGATACTTAAAACAACAACTGCTGTAAAACATATAAACCTTAAACAACAGAAGGACCCACCCGTACCAAAGCCCCAATGCCCACTATGAATAGTGAAATAAGGGGAATTAACAGGTATGTTATGTTTTATAACATTTGTAGAGACAGGAACACTTAATTGTTTTATTTTCTTTGAATGAAAAAATGAATCTTCAGTGTCCCTAAGCAGTTACTTAACTGTGAGAGCAGCCACAATGGAGACCCTCTCTACAGCACTTAAAATGCCACATTTTATTAGGCTACAGGAAAAAAAAACCAACCAAGCCTGCAGCTGACCTTATCCTCCTAGGTATTGGACATTGTTGAGCCATACTCTTAGGCTCCTTCAAAGAAAAACTCTTGAAAAAGAGAAACCTATTCAAAAACCCAACAAAAATACAAGATCTTGAATACAATGATTTGTTGACTGATGGTTTACTGAGAGTTAATATTTTTGGTGAAATAATTTTGAAAATATTTCTGTAACAGAAATTATGATGAAAATCTTTGGAAGAATAAACTGGCACAATACAGGATTTATCTTCATGTAGTTTGCACCAGTTGCAAAGTTAGCTCACGATCAGAGCTATACAGCTGCTTACATTGAACTTCTTGAAGATCTGAGAGGAGGTATGTGAACATAACCACAAAATGTAACTAGGGATGAAGCTAGAATTTAAGATATAGTAAAGCAAATGAAAAAGTTATGCATCAGCTGAAGATGTAAACTGTTTATGTCTATGTACAATCGACTGAAACAAATACGGATTTTATTCTAGCAATCTGAGAAAGAGACACCATGGAAAAAATCTCTGGAGTATTTAAAGCACCATCTCCTGCAAAGACCAGAGATTAAGGCAATTATACATGAACAATATAAAAATTCCTAGTGGTTTCCAGTGTTAGATGAGTTACGTCAATAGCTAATATAAAAACTACGGCAAATATATTGCTAAAGGAGACAAAGAAGTTATAGGATACATTTTACAATACTCAAAAATTTTGCTCAACTTTTTTATTTTAATATGGAAGGTAATCAATGTATTTGTTATCAGAAGTTTTAACTCATCTATAAAGCTTAGCTTACTTTTTCCGTCTGTTGACCAAACATAACATAACCATTAAGTACAACCTTTTATTTAGCATTGTTCTATCTGAAATTGAACACAAAACTGCCTGTGAGCACCAAGTTACTTAAACCTTTTGCTAGTTAAAAAGTTCAACTGTCACTGCAGCAATACTTCTTACATACGCAGACAGAACTACATACATGTAATTTATCTACTAGTAAAGTAGCTATTACTAAATGTAATTTGAACAGGAGCATTTTTTTAAAAATCTTAAGTGATAGTAAATGATAAGTATCTTGCATTGTACAATTAGACTGTCAGCAAAGGATGCCTATTAGTAACACATACGCAAATCATCCGAGAGTTACATCTTTACAATCTATTCTATGATTATGCACAGTTATGATTCAAAGTATTTTCATGGTATTTTACCAGATATTACTCATAAATAGTAATTTTAAAATCTAGGAGGCAGTTCTTAAAATTGTCTTCATATACTAAGAATGAGACTGCATCTTTAGATTTTCCTCCTCCCAATATCCCCCCACCGCATGTAAAAAACCTCATCTTAAGCACAGTAGTTATATATTAGCTCACCGTTTAACAATCTAGAATAACCTTAAGTTTATTTCATAACATATAATCAAGCAACATACGGTAATTAAAGCACACTGAAAACAGCAGTTACTAGCTAATTAACATTACAGAAACACTTTTCTTAATGATAGAAAAAGACAAAGATGTTATAAAGTGCCATAGCATAAGGAACAGTTTGTTATAAACCTTTTTGTTTAAAACATTAAAAACTTCAACTTAGGAATCTGAAATTACAGTACTTCACAAATTAAAAATGTCAATGCAAGTTGTGCACAGGGAAGCTGTTTAGGGACTACCCTTTCACCATGTGCTTCATGTAGGGCAAGCACCATTAATACAAATTGTTGCACGCCTCACGGCTCGGCATTTGCAAACACACCCAACCTCTGTATTATCCTTATTTACCCAGAGTTAAAGAACTAATACAGTTTCACTGTTTTCATGGCAGTAAGATGTATTTTGCCACCACCACAGCACCTGAACTGCAGCTAGGGACAAGCAGCAAAGAACAACTCGAGCTGCGATGATGGCACCCTGGGCTGGGGTCAGGGGATGGCTGCCAAGACAGCCACTGTGTTCTTTAAATGCACTGGTTTGCAATGTCAGTTCAGCGGCGTATTTCGTTAGATAACTGGGTTATGTTTTGCAATTAAATTACCACTTTAAAATAGCGGCAATATTTTACCTTCATGTGCTATTTTCAAACCCACCTTCTATCTATTACATCATATTTTATATGTCTTATTTGTCTGTATTAATAGTAATGCCTAAAAATGCTTTTAGGTAAAACTGTGTGCGCATACACAGCCCTAGCAAGTAGTCTCTTTGAAGACCAACACTTTCATACGAAAATACCTTCTGATTTCCCCCCCACACACACACTATTTGTATCCCACCATTATTCACCAGTTTCTATATAAGCTTATCTTTCTTTTTTTATTATTAAGATAATTTTTCAACATCAGGAATTATTTTGTGTGACTTACATTCTTTGCTAAGCTTTCCAAACGCAGTGCATATGAAGATGTATTAGCTTTGCCCACAGTTTCACGATTACTAGATGGGCAAACACAAGGATTACAGCTGCAAATTAATTGTTGGTTAGTAATAAACAAGATCAGACCTTCCATAAAGTTTGGCACACAACCATAATTCATTTGGTGCTCACATATAGGCACAGGCCAGTGCACAGTACACAAAACATGTGGCCACCACTGGATGGACAGCAGACTGCTTGTCTCAGTGTATTGCCTTAGTTTCCTAGTCACTATAAGCTGGCAATAGCATGTACATCTTTACAGGGTTTTTTTTTAATTTTGAAATCCAAAACAAGTGCTTATATAAAGGCATGCTCAAATTCTCAAAGTAATCTCCACCCTCTCTACATATGAATGTCAGTAAAAGTATTTGTATCATGCAGCAAAAAAGTCAAGTAGGCCACTAGAAATTGCCTTTTTGCATAAGGAAACATGTATCTTAAGACATTCCCTCTCCGATTAAAAAAAAAAAAATTGAAATACAAACATGTCCGAATGAAAAATAATCAATACTAACATTGTCATCCTTCACTTGACCACTACCTTTTTAAACATCATTGCTACCGCAACTTTTTTAATAGGTTGTGATATAAACTGTCAAACTCATGTGTGGTCAGAACGGACTCTGAAAAAGAGTATCTAGGGTGCTAATTCCAGCATGCAACATCTTTTGTTCAAGGTCTGGTTTGACACTGGTCTTATTTTACTGATAAAATAAGCCTAAAAATAATTCTTAGACAGAATAAAGATCCTCTCCATCTCAAAACACTCTGGCTTTTAAAGAAACTCTCCAGAAGAAAAGGACCATACTGGCCATCATGCTTCTGGCAATTTTTGAAGTCCCTGAAGAAAGTCCTTGTTCATTAGCACTTAAATCTATTAAAAAAAAAAAAAAAATCTTCATTCAATTATTGTAGCAAGGTTCCTTGCGATTTTTCCCCCAAAGGCTATCATGTAGCATTTGTCTTGGACTTTGTCTACCCTGAAGAGGCTATCATTTTTATAAAAATATATGGAATTACTTTAGGGTTTCTAAAACTAGATATGCTTTAGGTTTCTAAAGCAGATGCTGAACCACAATACTTATACTTTTTCACATTAGATGAAAGATAGATGACCAAAAAAACCCCAAATTTCAAAGGACTTGAAAAAGGCATATACAATATTTAAGCATTTACATAGATGCCTCTAACACTACTGCTCTAGATGGCTCCCCAGAACAGTAAGTCAAGCACCACCATCACTTCATCAAGTTTCACTCAACTTGCAGCCTGCTCGCCATTTGCCCCCAGGAAAGAGGGCTGACAAGAGCAAGCCAGAGGCCAGAAGAACTGTCCTAGCAGACTTCACATCACCTGCCAGTTGAAGGAGGAGAATCTGACAGAAAAGAAGATCTCTTAAGAGTGACATCGTATTTTTTAGTAACCTTACGATTTCAAACCAAATTAACTTTTTTACGAAGACACAGTTCACTGTTCCATTTTTCCTTTTGTGTAACAACCCTGACAAAGAATACTATACATACCTTTTTACATAATGAAATGTTCTAACCTAAATTGGATCGGGGATTAAAAAAAATTCCCTATCACATAACACAGAAAGAAAATGTTACCCATCTAAGATTCTTTCCTTTTCATTTGGCAGGAAAACCCTGATGTTCAGAGCTTATGAAAATATCATGCAGAAACTTCAAAAAGGTTAGAAACACACCACAAATCAACAAGAGACCCTTCTGCTACAAAACAAAATTTTCAAGAAAGCATAGCTGCTGCAATGGTATGAAAACAGGCCACATTTTACTATTAGCAAGCCAGTGTTTACTCAATGCTGATTTTTCAAACAATTTGTTTCTATGAAATAATTTTCTGAAGTTTTATGAGATGTTACTGCAGAAGAAAGGAACTTCCAAAAAGCTATAAAGCTGTTAAGTTTCTGTTCCATTATTTATTTAATAGTGTATATATATAATCTTTTTCTTTAAATAAATCAGTAGGCGATATAGCTAAGAAAAAGCATGTTAAATGAACAGAAGATGGATTACCTTTGACTAGGCTCTCGATCTTGGTGAAAAATCAGAACTCTGATCACAAGATAATTTTCTTTGTGGTTTGCTGATTACTAAACTTAAAAATGTTCTCCGAGTCATTAAAATCATCTGTTTCTTTACAATGTGCTTTCAGTTACTGGTTTTCAATTTTCAACACAACACTGCTGATAAAATTACAATATCCCCTCCTCCTAAGAGAGGCCTTCAGAGCCTGTTTGCATTCCACGGGAAGACGCTGCCTTGCTCTCGGATGCGGCTCCATCTGCCTTCCTCCCCCACACTGCCATCCACAAGCCCAGTTTACCCGTCTAGTCACTCCATCAAGATATTAAAACCGGTGGCATACCATACATATGAGACTGATTTATGCATTCAAACTGCATCATACAAGTAATCTGTTCCTTTACCAAAGATTTCCAAAGGCTCTTTCTTCTTAAACGTGCTGAATATTTCATTCTAGTTATGTGGAAATATTTCTATGCAGTGCTTGTATAATACAAAAATAACGCACTTCCGCATAATTACGCTTGTCCTGAAACAAAGAACGGCTATTTGTTCTCCAAGGCAAAGTTTAAAACACAGGGAAAAAAATGTGAATTCACACTGGTTTCATGGGTGAGATTTGAAGTTTCTTTGTCTTAAACTGGGGCTTAACCTATCAAATTCCACCAAATTTAACATTTCAATTTAGAACAGTTTTCCGATAGCTGCAGTGGTCCCAGAGATATCTTTCTAGCCAAGAAGCTTTTAGCTCTCTGAGACTGCAAAAAATTACTGTTTCTCATATTTTCCCTGCTCTAGTACAATAAATTAACAACATTCTAGTAAATAGCACTGCTGACGTACAAAATCCTGCTAACCAACATCACCCTGCTGTTACATAGCAAGAAAACAAAAAGTAGGAAGGCAAAAAAACCCAAACCAGCGACTACTACCATGTGCAGAGAAATTCTGAGGGGGGAAAAAAAAAAAATCCATACAGAAAGAGATGAGAGAAAAGTGTAACTTGAGGGTTTTAGCTGACAAAGGCAGCATTTCTCTCCAGCAGGGAGGGAATCTGGATGTTGCTTATGAGAACCAGATGAAGGGACATGAAGAAGTAAGGACTCCTTGTGTGATTGCGACACACAAGCTGGAAACCATGGCGGTCTACAAGAAGCTGCTGGTACGCAGGCAGCTCAGGCAGCCTGAAGGCACTTTCCAGGCAGGTAGCACCCACCACCCCTGCGGGCTCCTGACATCATCATTCCTGGGAATCCCACACTCCCTCTCCTGAATATGGCTTGATGCGCTCCTGACACACGACAGAGCAGAAACCAAGTAAGCCATCCAGCCTGCAATAGCGAGGACCAAGCGCAGGGCAGTCAAGAACAGGCTTGTACGCCATAACCTAATCAACCTTCCTAGAGGGGATACAGAGACGTCTGCACGGCACGAGTATGAGAACCACCATTTACATATCCAGACCCCACCAGTATACACTGTGCTCCTGGACTTAATTGGTTCCCTTAATTCTTTAAACAAGAAGCTGTACGTTCCCATCTACAGCAAGACTAGGAAAAGCTGTGAAATATTTGCCTGAAACAGCAGCTGATTAGAAAAAAATTATGAAGTATTTACCTTCTGAAGTGTCTAGTCCATCATATTATTCAACAACAATGCTCAAGTGAGGTAGTCAAAATATCTTAGCACGACAACATTACACTGACCGCATGGAAGGAAAATGAAAACTTAATAGTATCTAACACTTTAAAAAAAGTATAGGGCTTCATTAAAACCAAATTATTAAATAATTCTGAATGTTTTTTTTCTTCTGTTAATAACTGAAACCCTGCTGAGGTTCAGTGAGCAAGACACCTGAAAAGCTGAGTAGCTGATTCGGCTGGCAGGTAGCGTTGCTCTGCTAGGCTTACTCACACTGCACTCTCCAGTTCCAACAACGGCTAAGTCAAGTCCAACAGCGACACTGTAACGCTTCTGCATAAAGAAAAATATATGCACCTAACAAAACTCCCCAATTATTTACTCGAAGAGTGCAACTGCATCCGTTAATACTCAAAAACCACTCGCAGTGAAAGCATACAGAGAGGGGACCAAGAATTTAATTTAAGCAAGCATACCAATGTTGTTATTTTATTTCAGTATGGGACAAATCAACTACAAGGAAACATTCTCTCTCTTTCCACACAAGAGGAATGTATTTGTAAATGATCGATTAACTTATACACTAAATTACTCGTTCTGGGTAACACAGACACATTAATGTCAGTCTGCAAATGTAATCAATACAGGAGAGGGGAGGGTGTTTGGTTTTTTTTGTGTTTTGGTTTTGTTTTTTTTTAATAAATATATCCTGATGAGTTTAAGTTCAGACCAAGCCATCTTTATTCACACTGAGCAGAACTTGACTGCAATTCATGGAATTTAAATCACAAACACAGTATGACTAAATAAAAGAATTGCGCCCTTGGAAAGGATATAGAAGTACTTTAAAAAGTTACTTTTGTTCTCTCTTCCTACTTGCTTACATACACATTCCAAGAAAAACAACAACAGGAAAACATGTGAAAGGATGAGAGCAAGAATCAGTAATTTACCAGTTAGCATCTTAGAACGATATTGGAATAATAAAATAAAAAATATCATCTTGGTTAAGTGATTGTTGTTAATGGTTTATCAGTTTAAACATAACTGTGAAATATGAGCATTAAAATAAATCATGTTCTTATCAAAGCCACTGCATGGGAAAAGAGACTACGTGAGCACAGCTGCGTTTTTTTAATACTGTTCTGCATGGTCTTTAGCTTGTGTTTATATCCTTTTCGTATCCCATCACTACAGGATTATTGTTGGAACAATGCTGTAATCATTATGACCATAAGCTACTTCTAACTATTTTTATTTGTAGATTGGGGGATTACCTTGAAATAACATTGCATATTTTTCTTCTTCCCTTGTAAAAGCTTTAACTAGTAAAAGAGGAAACCTGCCAACATCGTGGTATCTGGTTTTAAGAAATTCAGTATCAAGCTTCGATAAGTTTTGTCCCAGTTGTAACTGGCACAAACAGACTCCTCGCTCCACCAGGGCCATTAGAAGGTGGTTGGAAGACATGAGCGAACAGACTTGGGTTTATTTCCTTTCACCATGAGCACAAGGGGGAGGAGGTTTGCGAAAAAATGGAGTTGCTAGGGCAAGGGGTCTCTAATTTGCAGTATTCATCAGAAGGGTAAGTTACTAGATCAACGTTATGTGAAAGAATAGGGAAGTCGAGCTCATACGCTCCCGTCTCGGTTCTTCCGGCCCAAGGAGGAGGGGAGACTGCTGAAGGCAGCCTTTAATGCTCCAGGACTAATATGCTGCCACAGAGATTTTTATCACGGATTCAGTGGAGCCAGTAACTCTTGCATGCAAATTACTATAGAATTACACAGTTGTCGTGTATTGCCTACAAAGAGCAATTGAATATAAAAATCAGTAATGATGTAGCTTTGTTATAGCCTAATTTCTTCAAAGGGGAACTATGCCTCAGATAATTCTAAGTATATGGAAATTTTGAAGAGATGTTATTCCTTTACTCAGGTTATGTGTAACAAGACAGGCCTTTTGCACACTTAACACAACCAACATACAGAACTACACTAATTTTACCTGCTTTATTGAACTTTTCCCAAAAATCATCCTTTACTCAAGACTACAGAATTTGAGAAGGACACAGCAGTATTTTCCACAAATTTCTGCAGCACTGAATACCTGTTTTAACACAGGGAAAACAACTTAATATTAAGAAATCAGAACCCAGTCACATGCAAATTCTTCCCATTCACTCTGAAGTGGAAAGACACGTAAATAAGAGAAGAATACAGCAATAACAGAGGAACAGAACATCACAGATTAGGTATTTCCAACAGAGAAAGCCATTCATTAGGTATCTGTACAGTTATTAGTATGGTCGGGTCAGAATCAGAAAACCCTGTGTGTTAGCAAAACCAGGGTTTGCTTTTGGGTTTTATTTTAAACCATGCAAACTAAAACTATTCTGTTCATGTCAAAATGCATTCATATGGAACAAAACATCTCCTGCAGTCCAGATCACTTTACTACAAGGCTTTTTTCTCTGTTGCAATATCATCATGTGCCGTTAATTTGCTAGCTAAAAAAAAAATACTGAAGCCTAACATGTATTTATATCTACTTGATAAAAAAAGGACGAGAAAAGCCTTCCATAATGGAGAAGGGAGGAGGAATGGAGGGGGTGGGAGACAAGAACAGGACACAAAAAAACACCTTTTCCAAAGATTGTTCAAGGCAAAAGGGACATGTCATGCTAAACAGTAGTCAATAGCTGTATACAACCAGTAAACAAATTCAGCTCTATGAAAAAAGAACTACATCACCATTTAGTGGTTGCAATTTAGATTATTCTAGCGTGTAATACTTTAATTGTATAAAACAAAGCTGATGTCACAAACACAAAAGAACTTCTTGCAAAGCAAGCACCACAAGTAATTTTTATGCTGCCACTGATGGCTGACAAGTGATGAGCACTTTGTTCGAATTTATATACTTACGCATCTAAGGCAACAGGTGGCTTATAAAAAGAAAACACTGAGAGCTTTTTTAACTCTTCATTATCAAAATTTTTTATAATATGTTTTATCATAATGACTAAATCTCTACAAATAAAAGCTCAACATACTAACTACAAAGATGAACTATGGCTCAGAGAAAATTATGCATTATTTTGATAAAAGCAGGAACTGAGGTAAGGTTCTGGATCCCATTGACTTGAGCTCTGCCTACACTCACAATGTTTTGTAATTGCACAAAGTACTCAATATTTAAACAGTACCTCGTGATATATAAATTAAATCAATTTAAGACAAGATATTTTATACTTCTTGCTGACTTTCTTTTCTATATCCATCTCAAACAATAGCTGAATATTGTAGCACAGTTGGAAGGAAATTTTTACTTTCAGGTCCCTACACCAAGTCAAGTTGGTTTCAGTTGTTGCTTGATATAGTTTTGGGCCAAGAGCAGCATTACAGAAACCCGTTGTTTTCTTCCTAAATACTGCACAGTCCAATGAACAGTTGTATTCTTTAAGCACACAGAGAGTTATTAAAAAATAATTAAAGTGTCTACACTACACAGAATGCAGGATAATATTCCACACGTGCATTTAAGTGCAAAAGACTTCCAGGCAAAATAAAAGACACCATAATACACAGATAATTCAGATTTATTTTTTATTTTTTTTTTAAAAAAGGGAACTTAGAGTGGTATTGACTGATTTAGTTACATTTTTAAAAAATGACAAGATAAGTTGAGAAGGCAAAAATGCAATGAGCATACCAAAACAATCTTTATATTCTGCCTTGTAATTAAACTATGAAATAACCATCTGTTTATGATTAAAACATTTTAGTGTTTGCTCTTTTGGATAGATTAAATGCACATACCAAGATATCAGACTTTTTCCTCTGCATGGCAATTTTACCATACGATCCCCAACAATTAAAAAATATCACACATCAATATTTTTATCTTGTATACTACACGCACATATACACACACACACAATTTCTACAGTGTTGTTCACTGGATTAATCTTTCCACTTTATGACACTTCAGAGCAGCACAGAGCAGCTCAACCCAGAGTCTTAGCCTATCTCTCAGATTCCCTCTGCTTCTTTCTGTATTTTCTCTGAAAGCAAGCAATCCCTCTCAGGTAGCCTAGATTCTTGTAGCAATACATTTCCCTCCTTTTGCAACTCCTTCACACACTTGACTTCCCATTTCTACTGCTATTTAGTTTTGAGACATCAATTTTCACATCAAATTACCAAAGCTTGGTGCATAAAAATATTCAATAAGCCTAAAGCAACTGTTATCTCAGTAACAGCTATCTCAGGAAGTACGGAAATGCAAACCTATGCTCAAACATATTTTAAAAGTGTAACCAGTGAGCTTGAGGTACTGGAGGCTTATCTGCCATCATCGCTATTGGGAGAAAAACTTGTATGACGGGCAAGGGGGGGAGAAGGAAGAAGGTAGAGAGAAGAAAAGAAAAAGGGGTGTTGTTTAATTTTATAAAGAAAGCCTTTTAAACTAACTTTAACAGAAAAGAAATTAACCATGTAATGCTTGAATATGCAGCAAATTACTTCCATATCTAAGGATAAACACTGAGGTTCTGAAGAATCTTGTTGCTGTTGTATCCAACAACGGATGAAGCCCACTTTAACTGCAAAACTCAAAATGAAAACTAAAAGTTGCATCTGAGATATTCCACAAGAACAAATGGTTGGGTTGATAATTAATGCATTTTGTTAATTGCCTCCAGGCACTGAGGCCTCAGGATGTCACTTGAGGCTAGAGACACTTTGGCATCAATATTAAAACAACAGCTTTCAAAGCATCTCTAGCAACTACTGTTGATGTAAACATCCAGCACTTAAATCCAGCCCAATGCTAATTTTGTTCTTCCACGTAAGATTTCAGGATAATAAAATACATCCTCAAATACACTAAGAAATAGCTGGGAGAAACCTGAGAATAACAAATGCAAGAGTGACAACTTCCAAACAGGAAAAAAAAACAACAGACCATCAGAATTTCTCCTGAGATGACATTGATAACTGATTAATAAATGATCACCTGTAAACCCAAGCAGAAGAGTAAAACTTCATCCTTAGACAATGTGAAGCTGGGCTTCATCAGGATAGAAGAGAAGTTTTGGAAAGCATACTGGAAAAATACCAACTATCTTTGTTGAAGGCTCACCAAAAGAAGACAGCAGATTTCCACATCAATACTTTGTCATTACAACAACAGCATAAAGGCACATCTGCAACCAAACCCTGCATCTCACTCACATCTCCAGCATACGTAACAGTTATCAAAAAGTCAGTTTTCCTCAGACTCAGTGCACAACACAGCATGCAAGGTTTGAAAGAAAACGTCTCCAAGCCTTTCAGACTTGGAAGAAAAAAAAAAAAGGCCAATAAAAAAAAGTATGCAATTTGCATCACATATTTACTATGGCTGCCTTTTTTACACATATTTTTCAACTTACTGTATCAGTTTCTCAGTATCAGTAACTCTCTCAGCTAGAACAGCACAACTGTTTGCTGGATTACATATTAAATCTGATTAGAGAAATGACCTATTTTTAAAATAACCTAGCAAGAAGAATATGGTTATTTTTAAAAACCAAAGCCCTTTTACTACACAGTTCTACAATCAGTTCCAACAGCACAGGAGAAAGTGGCAGCATACAGATGAGAAAAGATGTTGGAGTACAGAGCTGCTACAGCTACCGAAAGGCATACTTATCCAGGGTACAAGTTAGGCACAAAGTATGACTCCAGAAGGGGCAGACACCTATTTTTCTAGAAGTGGCATTTTGGTCATTGTGGAAATCAGGACTCCTCCAATAAACAGCAATTCTGAAAGAAAACTGAACCAAAAGCTTTTCTGTCAGTTTGTTAAACAGTCTTTGTCCTGGTTTCAGCTGGGATAGAGTTCATTTTCTTCCTAGTAGCTGCTATAGTGCTGTGTTTTGAACTTAGTATGAGAACAATGCTGATAACACGCTGATGGTTTAGTTGGTGCTCAGTAGTGTTTAGTCTAGTCAAGGACTTCTCAGCTTCCCATGCTCTGCCAGGTGGACAAGAAGCTGGGAGGGAATGCAGGCAGGACAGCTGACCCAAACTGGCCACAGGGCTATTCCATACCATATGGCGTCACGCTCAGTATAGAAATTGGGGGAGTTGGCCGGGGGGCAGCAATCACTGCTCGGGACAGGCTGGGCATCGGTCAGCGGGTGGTGAGCAATGGCATTGTGCATCACTTGTTTTGTATATTCTTTTATCATTATTATTTTTTTTTCTCTTTCTCTGCTGTCCCATTAAACTGCCTTTATCTCAACCCACGGGTTTTAGGGTGGGGTTTTTTTTCCCCCGGTTCTCTCCCCCATCCCACCGGGGCAGGGGGAGGGTGAGCGAGTGGCTGTGTGGGGCTTGGTTGCCGATTGGGGTTAAACCACAACAGTCTTAGAGACTGAAAAAGGTCGTGCCTGAATTGGATTACTGAACAGACCTTTGACTTGGGTGTGACTCCTGAAGTAGCTCCTTTGGTACACGTAGATACACTCTGGCTTTCCAACATGCAGTAACTGCACCAGCAATGTTTGGGCACTTAGGGGACTATAGGCAGGCAGAAAGGAAGCACTGTAAACTGACACCCTGAGGATCTCAGGCAGACTTGCTTGACACACAAGAAAAAGGAATTATATTTTAATTAAGTCTTACAATTACATATCTTAACTAAGCCAGGAGTCTTGTTTAGTTTATCTAGGATAAGTGACTTCTAGCCAGAATAAGAAATCCAGAGCCAGCTTGCTCCTGGTCTTCATTTGCAGTATTTACTCTGTTCAGTACACAGCAGTATCACATACGTACATCACAGAAATACCAATACAAGAAATCCAGATGATTAGGAAGAATTTAATTCGTACATGTTGAGGGCCGTAAGACCTAGCAGAGCATAAAGCTGACTATAAACATAAAGACAATGATCATACGTCCAGTGATGTGGACACATTTGTTTTAGGAATATGAATTGAACACAAGCCCATGACATGGCAAAGTTCTGTTTAATAAAATAAAATAAGCCAGCACAAGAGAGCACTCACAGTGTTCACCCACCGCTCTTCTTCACAAGCACTTCAAATACATTTTTTCCCTTCTTCAACTAGATTACTGTCATTCCAGATTTTTTACTTAAAATTCTTAGATTGTAGTTCCTATTTAAAGAGAGGAAGAGAAAAATCTTCAGAGTAACTTGGTCTCATGCCTCAAGGCACTGAATACTACTTGTACCTCTAGCAGGAGCCAAAGCATTGGTTCCCCTCACCCGGAGGCCACCACTCCCACAGATAATGCCCCACAACCACTTTTGCAAGTGCTCCTTGTCTATTTTAATATGAAGCCACCTAATTTCACATCAGCCTCAGCAGTAATTAAATCAGTTCATTTGATATTGACACACTCACAGACTTGCTTGCCATACTGGGCTCCAGAGCAATGAGGGACAGTGATGAACCCCTGAGCGCCACCAGTTAACTCCTACTGCTGTTTCCAAACCCAACACAGATCTATGCCCTCAGCTGTGTTAGGGAGCATGGCCACCTATGTATAAATTAGGAAACAGAGTCATGCTTCTAAGAGACCATTTCAAAGTTTTCATTAAAACTTGGCATTAAAAAAAAAAAACCAAACAAACCAAAAAAAAAGCTCACTCCCTCCCTGTTTTGAGGAATGAACATTTGAGAAAGCAACTTTTTGAAAGAGAAGCTATAATATTCTCAGTCTACAGACCACTCACTTTTCTGATGCAATCACTGCAGCTAATTAAAGTGATGCTGACAAACAGTCAGCCACTTAACCTTTTTCTGTTCTTAAATTCTTGCAAAGAATTGCTGATTTTACCTTTTCTGAGGTGGCCTTCTTCCAACCAAAGGAAAACAGGCTTTCACATTTCATATTACAACCAGGAAAACAAACAAAAACCCCAAAACCCTGCAGTATTTTTCCCTTCAAGCTATCAAAAAAGCCCAAAGAAAGTACTTATAAAGTATTAAACTATCACTGTCTTAAAGCCAGGATACCCTACACCATCAGTAAAGACACTCACTCAAACAGGTAAAGATTTCAAAAAGTCACCTGATCACCCTCTAACACTATCACATATTGATAATTTCTTTAAATTACTGCAGGAAAAACTTAATTCTCATCTGTATTGCCTAAATAGCAACTATACACTGCCATATGACACACAGAGCTACAATAAAAGTAGCCGCAGGTCAAATAATAGCAATGACTCAGTAAAGGTAACCTGCCTGGTCTTTATTCTCAGGGGAGGGGGGGTTTACTGGTCAAGTACTTTATGACTCACAGTACAGTATATTAGAAATTTTCTATGTATTCTTTAGAATTGAGAGATTGCCCTCGTAGCTCAGTAGGTAGCTCTCCTGTTTCTGGCCTACGAGGTCACAGCTTTAAGTCCCTGCTGAGGAAACTTAACAAGTTCCATCTATAAATAGAATGGCATTAGATGCTGCTACTCGAGCAAGGGTGGTGGCCTTTAGACAAGAAATGTTTATGTTTTCATCTGTTCTGATAAGAAAAAGAAACTGGACATAGAAAGGCACAGGATATTAGGCTAAAGATGAATGACAAAGTGGGCTCCAAAATCCATTGTAACTTGAATTAGCATGAGAGTTAAAATTCCAGCACTATCAAACTACAATAAAGGCTAGAGAATTCAAGAATAATAATTTTCCTTCTCAATGAGCATAAGTAATTAACTAAAATTACAGACTTTATAATATTTGAAACTGAAAAGAAACCTAAGTACTGCACAATCAAAATTTGACTTGTGACATCAAGAGGCAACCCCAATGTAAAACAAACTTTGGCATTTTTGATAAGTAACAAAAACGTTAGAACACTCACAGCTCTCATCCTACTCTTTCTGAAGAAGTATATCCTTGAGAAACATTTAATTATTAGGGATTAAGATGATACCACTCTGCAATGTATAAATTTTTGTTCCTCGTACCCATATATTTGGGGAGGCTTATTCAGCTCTCAGAATAACAATTACTTGTGACAAATTTACGAATAACACCTATTTAAACCCTTATCTGAGTTTATGTGTGCCTTAAACTGTAGTTACCTGGTCTTAGAGGAATATGGATTAAAGCTCAGCTATCATTTTCACTCAGCCTGGCAATATAATTTACCGTTCAATAAAGACAAAGGCTAACTCACTAGAGTGCTGACAATTTTCCAGCACCTTTTCCACAATCTGCATCCACGTGCCCAAGAAAACAAATTGACAACTCTGTAGGAGACAAAGCTGCAAACAGCATACTGCAAACAGTTTTGAGGTACAAACCCAGAAGTTTTGTTCATATATGCACACCAAAAGGAAAGAAACACCAGAAATAAAACAGGAGATGAGGGTGATTTTACAATGTAACTTAGCTCTCGGAGACACTACTATTATGTTCAAGTAAGAACGACAGGCCTTGCAAAATTCTTCTGCAATAGTTTAGCTTAGGAGGTTATCTTCCTTCCTGTATTAATCTTATTTGCCTAAGTGAAAAATGTGATTAGGAGAAAGTTTTCCACAGCTGGCCAAATGAAGCTAGTTGATCCTGCACTGGCACTTACCTATTGAACAGGATGTGGTGTTCAAAATGTCTCCCTCTTGCAGATTTAGGTTTTAGGTAGCACTAGTTGAAGCTGCATGTCAGAAGATTCAGAAGAATCCCACCTGGTCCTTTAATTCCACTACCAACATTTTGGTCAGTAATGTACTACTACTATCCAAAACACACAGAAGGTTCTTTTCTGCTCTTCACATACTTCTAAAAGTAGACTACATCAACAGACAACTGCTTTGCAACATCAGCCTTCATCCTAGGGCCTCTTCCCATATCATTGTATTGAAGAGTAGGAACATGAGAAAGGTAACCAGCCATTGTACCACACAATGCGATGCCTGGCCTCACCCCTAATCTAGTCCCAATTTCACTGACATACCCTGTCTCCACTGCTGAATGCTGCAGAAATGCTTACTCCAATCCTATGTGGTTATTTCTCAAGAAGCTTCTTAGAGCAGATGTCTGTATGAACATTTCTTCTCTCTACCAACGCATTCTCTGAGCAAGAAGACTGCTGTGCTTCCACCCTTGGACCAGAGAGAAAAATCCAGCAGCACTAGATCTCCAAGATGGCTTAAGGCTAGTACATGACACAAGCGATGACTGCATGCGTTCCCCTGCAATAAAACTTTTGTCAAGGCAGTGCTTCTTGAAAATCTGTCTTCCGTGACTCATTGCCTCTTCCAATCCCTTTCTTATTGCCTCAAACTGACTTCTGTGCCCAAAAGGGGGGGGGAAGCAGCTTTATTCAAGTGTGCTTCCTTTTGGCTACTTCACGTTATTTAAAAGGGGAAGGAAGACTTGTATGCATATAGAATTCCCCAGTCTTGTTCATTACCACACAGAATGTTGTACAGTATCACGACGGTTGCAAAGGCCTGATTAGATTCAGCTAATGGTCATTACATGTGCATTCCGTTTCCGCTTGCAGGTACGAAACTGCTGTAAGGAAGAACGGAGAAATCTAGGACTCCTACCTTTGTTTGCTACACAAACAAAAGGTCTGAAATAAAATAAAGCTAAGCAGCCTCCGACAAATCCTCCTCTCCTGCAAAAAAAGCATTTTCTTTTTATATGAGGAAAAGCTAATGACAAGCAAATCTGCATGCATCTCCAGGCGTATCTTTATTAGCCTTCCCTCCCTTTCAGGGTGGTGGGCTTAGTATCTGAATGCTAAGAGGTAACATTCAAAGACAGATAACATATGTCCTAAGATTAATTACCCCTGGGGTTGTTTGTTTTTCGTGACCCAATATTCTGAAATTGCAACAACATACAATACAAAAATAGTCTTGCTAACAAAAATTATTTCAGCTTTTGTGATGATTTTGCTAAAAGGGGTAGAGGAATGTTATTTTCACAACTTTGTGACCAAAAAAAAAAAAAAAAAATCTTCTACGCAAAGCTTTATCCAGAAACAAAACACTTTACAGTATTAAAAAAAAACAAAAACCTCCAAAAAACCTCAAAAAAACAACCCCCCCCAAAAAAAAACCGAAGCATGAGTTAATACAGTACGATGTTTCACACTGCCACAACTGCCACTTTAATTTGAAAGCTTTCACATTTTTTCATTTTAATATGGAAAAGTCAGTGAAAGCTAATTAAAAGTTTAGCTGAACTGTGAGCTACGCCAAATATTTTATTATACATTAATTTACTTACTCTAACAATAAATAAGGAAGAGAAAAATCTCAGTAAGAACTATTATCTACATATCTACAATAGCATACAGGAATACATCTTGATTGTGTAACACTAACGAGTTCAATATGTGCAAACTACTTTTAAACTTTGGTAGCTTAGCAGTGAAAGGTTTGTATTTGTAAATGAGGAACCCTAACTTTTTTCTTTTTTAACAGGTGGCAATTACATTTAGTAATATAAAACAAAAACAAAGCATCTTCAAAAAAAATTGAACCAAAATATGTTGCAGACAATAGCATTTTGTAAGACGGCTATGTTTATATCATTTCAAGGTGAATTTTGACACGTTATAAAGATGAAAAAACAGCTTCAGGTATTAGAAGGGACACAGCCCAGCTACAGCTGCATGAACAGAGCCACTACGATTCCGAATGCATAGAATACACATGCTGAAGGGATGAGATGCAACTCATACTTTGTTCACTGAAGCGCTAGTGCAGTGGAGTGTTGCCAAGTGACAGCATCATATGCTTCCTCTCTGTAGCAGTCAGCTTCCAGAAGCAGCAATCAGCAGGTATGATTTCTTCTTAGAGAACACTGGGG
>VZTL01054541.1:19821-47367 GCA_013400535.1 Scopus umbretta
TCAAGTATATAGAAGCTACAGAATTAGCATCTTTATACAGAAAATACACACATTTTTACAGAAAGTCAAAAAATGAAGTCAGAACAGAGGATGCATCTTATTCTGTTAAATAACTTTGTTATCATCACTTTGATTTTTACAGGCAAATCAAAACACTGGCAGTATTACTGCGAGTTCCCAATAACCCTTATGATGATAAAAAAAATAAAGCCAAGTCAGAGTGATTTTAAATGCTGAGCAAAAATCAGTACAAATACTGTCAAACTCAGTTTTCATTGGTGTTTATCTCACACATGAATAAACTACACTCAGCTCATGTGATTCATATCTATCCAAGTTTTAAACGATGCCAAATTGGTTTAGACATTACCTAAAACCCTGAAGGCGGCAGAAGCAGGGGGTGTACTAAATATTTCCAGTTGTAACAGACACAAAACTGGAGTAAAAGCAATTAAAACTTTTTAGGAACCAATTCACATTGGTCACACCAGTCGCTTCTATAAGACCGCAGGGGATATTTACCTAGCTTCATGGTTCTCTCACTCTTGTCACAAAGAACGACACGTCACAAATTACCAGTTACCAAACTCCCCATCCTGACCCTAAAAGGCAGCTACAGCCTCTCTGCTATGGAGCCAGAATGCTTACAGGCAGAGAAGCAAAGGAGGCACCCCCCCACCCTTCTCTGCCTGTGCTCCCCCAGGATCGTGTCACGGCATGGCGGTTCGCACGTTCCTCTGCAGGACTGGAGGACCAGGTGATGGCATGCAGATGAGCTCTCAAGTTCTTCCACAAAAGCCAATGTTGCCTGCCCTACTTCAAACATTGGGCATCGAACCCTAAGGTTTTTGTTTATTAAAAAGAAGCATTTGATAGCAAAGTACTTTTACAGACAAATTTCCTTCCAATTTCTGTAACTTTGAAGAGAAAGACTGGATTTCATTAAAGAAACTAAAAATAAGAGAAAAATGTGGAACATATTTTCTAGAAAACCAGGGCTGCAGGATATCAGTGGGAAGAGAAACTCAAAAACATTAAGAGCTCTGGCTATTTAACATCCAGGACATTCAAAAACTCCACAGAGCTGTAGCAGGGACTAAATACTAACATTTACCATTTTCTTCACCAGAGCATTTAAGAATAATTTATAAATTTACACTTGTAACAAGGTTGCCATTTTTAGTCCACCATACAAAGAAAGTAATTTTCTACAAGTACTTGTGACTAAGCTGCCATAAAAGTTGAAAAGTGGTCAAAGCCATGTGACTTGGGAAGAAACACTGTTACAATCTTCAAACAGCCTGCCTTCTGCCACCACCAAAACATTGCTGCCTCAGTTACAACCATAATACACCTGAAACATGGAAAATAGAACTGTCAGAAATGTTTCAAATTAAACAGTGAAACTCGGAAGATGAAGCGAGCTGTAACTACTTTAAAGCATGTGTCAGGTTACTATGGTACTAATGCTGTAAGCACCACCATCCAGGACCGAAAAGTTTTAAAATTAAATTCTCCATTCATTCAGCCAATAAGTAAGCAAGTGTATCCGTTTGAGGTTTTCATAATTGGATTCGGCCCAAAACAAAATACACCCCTACCTACCCTTAAGAAACTGGAATAAGCCCAGTTATCCAAAAATATTTTTTTTAAAGTGTATAGAGATCAAATGGTTTATTTCAAATATCAGTAATTCATTTTCAGTTTGTGCGCTTTGATAGAAAAAAATTTATAGGAAGTATCAGAGTGCATTAGTGTATTGCACTATTCTGTATAGGAAAACTTTTTCACCTTGTTTGCTGAGCTAAGAGAATCTACTTGATACTGTTACTAATCATGTACAAAAATATAGCGGTGCTCAACACAAACTTAACCTCTCCTTTTACTTGTCCTGTTGCTCTGCCACATGCTGTTCTCACACATGTTGCTGTTTCTTTAGATATATTCAAATATACATTAGACATAAACCAAATATTTTCATTGATTTAATGTGTCTTCCCTGTGTCTCCCAGGGAAGGCAGCAGTATATCTAGAATATGCAAACCTGAAGGCTGAAAATCCATAACCATTTGGAGGTGGGGTTACTTTCCTTTTTTTAAAGTAAGGAAAGTAGAAAATTAGCCAGACAGAAATAAATCTTGTTTCTCCTCAGCTTTATGCCATGCAATAAGCAGTCTAGGTAAACACCACACAGAACCTCCACAGTTCCAACATAAATGTAATTATAATCACTTTGAGAGTACTACAGCTGCAGCTAACCTATGTGCCCTGTGGTGGATAAACTGACAGGCAACGACCTTCTTCAAAAACCACCTCATGACACACAGAGATAACAACAGTGAATTCAGTTATGGCAGCTAAAAAAAAAACCCCAAACAAGCCACAAACAAACCTTTTGTCCTAAAGAAAACACAGTTCAACACAATCTCAATGAATAAAGAAAACAGATCAAAACCTTTAGCCTAGGACTATAAAATACCTTGTGAGATTTCCCAGGTTTGGCTCATCCTACTCAACAAAAGGTCTCTGTTCCTAGCTAGCCACTTCCTTGCCTATCATTACCTTAATTAATACAACTTCAGTAAGTTAATTCTCAAACCGCTCTTTGGAAAAGTACCAACTGAACCAAGCTAAGTCAAAGCCTAACAAGCCTTTCTTCAATACACTCAGGCATGCAGACCTTGAAGTCTACAGCACAAAGCCCACAATGACCTGCTTTGGACTCTCTGCCTGGCACCCAGAAATAAGAAGAGACCAGTTCTCCGAAGGGCTCTGCTTCACATGCTAGCTGTTAACATGGGCACCAGTAGCACATACTACAACAGCATAAAGACAGGGAGCAACAGTTCCCATGCTCGAAGGTGAAAGTTTTTTCCAGATCAACTCAAAACTTTAGTGAAAATAAACACTAAATTTTTCATACCTTGGAAAAGCATGGTCCCCAGATCACTTCCTAGTGCACTTCTTAAGATGACTTTATCACTCTCATCTTCAGCAACACCTTTCCAGCTTGCTGGCATGCAAAGCCCCACCTTCCAGTCCACTGCCTATTCCCCTTTAATAGGGGTAACCCACCTGGGTTCCTTTTAAGTCAGTTTCTACACGACTACAGAAATTCAGTGCCTACCTGCCAGACTGAAAACTGACGGCCGGTCTCAGGGCACTGGTTCCCAAAGACACACAGTCCATTAAGAACTTGGACCAAACCCTGGCAAAGGGCAAAAAAGAAGCTTCTCCTCTCAGGATCTGGAAAGTTCAAGGATTTACAAAAACAGTTTAGGTAGTTTCTATAACCTGATAGAAATCATGCAAACTCCAGGTATGTCACAGACTCATAAAAAGGGATTTTTAGACTGGAAATAATTTTGACAGGTGGGTGGCTGTAAAAACATTGCAGCATATAAAAAAGGTTTATACATTCTTATAGTGTAAGTTGCCATGGTATGTCGAAAACTTCAGTGAGTTATAGGTTTTAACTAGAGTTTGTGCTGCATACCCAATAGATTTTTTTTTTTTTCATTTACTGGAGGGCTATTACTAGATTTTAGTGCCAAATCTTCATTTTTATAGTACTGTGGGGAAAAGAAAGTAGAACTAGTATACACTTTGTGGGGAGGTGGGGGAAGCAGCTTTACACCTCTCAACCACAAAATTTCACGTTTGTTTTTTTATTATTATTCCTAGGTAATATTTTGGAAGATCCTTGTGTTTATTGGGCAATCAACACACAGATTTTCTACTTCAGTTGAACGCATTAGCTTGCGTTCTAGCTAAAACAATCTAGCAAGAGCAGCGTAAGAGGCAGGGTTAAGATTTTAAAAAGAAAAAGGACAAAGTGCTATTTAAAAAGTGATTCCATTATTCTTTTTGCTCCCAAAGATGAAAAACAGCAACAAACATTGCGTCAAATGACTTCAGCAGAAAATAGTAGTACTAGATATAAAATATAAATAAGGCCAAGTTTTCAAAGGAGAAGTAATGCTACAGACACACAAACAGTTATAGATGGCTTCCAGACACTAGAAGACCTCAAAAAAGGCCAATGTTCCCAGAAGCATGTCCTGTTTTTCAACAGAATAAACCTAAGAACATAATACCCTTTCCCCACAAAGTTTGTCTCACTTGCTTGAAAACACAGTACCAGCACTCTGCACCAAATCAGTGTCTAGGTATTCTTGATGCATAATAAATTACATTTGACTGAGGTAGCATACTTACTTATTCACCAAGCATGCAGACTGTAGGGACACACCAGTTCACTGCTCCATATAAATACGCTTCAAAAAACAAGTACATGGGAACAAGGGTTCCAAGCATCTAAATCACTACTACAAGATAGCAATATTCCACGCCTTTGGTTTTGTTTTAGAAACACCCTGCCCACAAAACAATTTTTGCTCCAATCACCAAATAAAAAGTACTTTTTCTTTGTTTATTGTTCTATCGTTTCATCACTCACTGTATAATAATGGCCAAAAGACAGCAAAAAAGGTGTCCAGTTTCCTCAATTTACACAAACGTTATTAAATCTTTTCAGACCAGAAGTTTTTTTCAATGCTCAAAGTGTACTGCAAACCAACATACGCTGTCAACAAGCTTGTAAGTGCCAAGTTTGTAAGTGCGGTTGATACGACTCTGAAGGTCAGTTCTGTATTGTGGTAACAGGTGATGAAAGAGACAATTAAAGCCCTTGGTCTAACTGAGAAGTGTTCAGAATTCAGAGATGTGTGTTCAAGACTCAGTATAAGTCACACAAAAATCAGGAAAAGAAGCGAGGCTTGCCCTGTGAGGAACAGAATCCCAGAGTCTACTGCTAATACCGTATTTTCGTTTTCTACCTCCACTTCAGCCTTTTATTATCCCATTCCATTCCTCCTCCTTTATAAAACTAAACAAACCAACTACCATACAATGCTGGCAAAAGAAAACAACAAACCATTACTGCAGACTTCCAAAAACACAGTTCCTTTTCAAGTCTTCAGCACAATGCCAACGAAGAAAGACACACTCGTCATATAGCAGAGGATGGGGATTTTCTTGGTTGCAAAAACCCAAAACTCTGATGACTTTGAATTAAATGGTAAAAGTTGAAATTGTAATGAATATTTGTTCCACAGTTCTTAATTACAGTACAACAATGCTGTCCTTAGACTATAGAGAGAACATAAAAATAAGTTTACATACGCATCAGATGAAAGATCCCATCACAGGCGTTAATATGAGACAAGAAGGAATTTCCTAAGCCTTGGCCAGTGTGGGCTCCTTTCACAAGGCCAGCAATATCCACCACATTCAGAAAGGCTGGAATTTTGCTGAAATATAAAAGTTAAGTTTTGTTACTGAAGCATACTAGCCAAAACTTTGGGCACAGAAATAAATTCAGAACATGAAAACTTGACATTTCTTTTTTTCAGAACAAGTCATACATGACAGCAGCTTGCTCCCTTATTTAACATGCAATGTATAAAAGACAAGATTTCCCCCTCCCATGTAAAACATTAACCATTCTTTAATTTCTCTGTCCTTATTCATGTAAAATGAAGTAAAGGAATTTCTAAGTGTGGAATCATACTGACAAATATACGAAAAATCAACCAGGCCTGGAATACTGAGGCACAAAGTCAGCCATCTGTAATAAGCAGTTTTCATAGTACCGAAGGGATAAGACACATAAGTGACCATTGCACTCTGCTCTCACATACCTCTAAGGTTACCATTTAGTTCAGTAAGTTAAGCAACTTTCTCAGAAGACAAGGGCTTTTTTTAATACAGTGGTGACTAAAACTAGCAGTGATCAGGTTTATGCAAACAATTTGAAAGAAAGCAGAAAACAAGTTAAGATGAAACTGGCATTATAATGTAAACAGCTGTGATGCTTTCCACCATGGTTAACAGCAACGGGTTAGCAGACGTAGAATAGTCATGCAGTTAAAATTAGCTTACAAAAAAATGGATAAAAAGCTTTTAGAGCTATGGGAAATGCATATGACAATTTATAAACTGCAAGCCTTTTATCCTCTGCAGATTCTCGAGTTATTCTAAAATGAACAAATAATTTAATGGGCATCAAACTTTTCAGGTATATTCTAAACCAAATTACTTCTCAAAATCCAACTGAATCAGAAAAGAGAACCTAAAACTTTGTGATAAAGCGTTGACTAAAAGCACCTTCATATGGTCTATGCAAATGAAAATACCATTATAAACAGTGGTAGAGACAGAACCACACTGAAATGCTACAAATTCCTCACTTGCAAAAGACCAGAAACCACGCACCACAGTCATCAAGATCTCCAAATTGATGGCTTCAAAATAAGTAACTGGAACACTACTTAATTTCCATCAAACACCTTAAATTATCACCACTAAATTTCATTAGCACTATGCTGAGATTCACTATTTTACTGACAGTAAGTATCATGGAAATCACCCAAATCCATAACTTTAATAATAATGATGCGAGGGGTATGACTTAGCTATGAAGTCTGCATGTGCATACAGTGCCAATTTGTAAAGTGGTGAAAAGCTTTCTTTTATGGTGACTGTTCTTCAACATGAGATTCAAATCTAAATTTTTAGATAACTTCTGTGTTCTACCTTAAGATGTCTTTTCCGAAGACTTACCATTGCAGTGCTGCTCACAGGCAGAAGCAACCACCTAAGTGTGAATGAGTGCTAGGGATGGCCTAGCGAGTGACCTCCTACCCAACCCCATACAGAAACCTTCTCTGAACAACATTACACTTCTGAAGCCTTTTTTGTCCACAGCCCAAACTGAGCTTTATTTTTATTAATGTGACAACTTGCTGATAAATATATTTGGGTTTTCAAATATTGAAATATTTGACAGCATGACTGCTGTCAAATCTGTAACAGCAGAAAACTCCACTAGCATCAGAAAACCACCCTTCTCTTCTTATCCTGATGCCTGGTATGGCAGCTATGGCCCAGACAGAAAAAGCCGTAGTTATGGAAATCTATGGATCATTGTCTCTGCTCAGAACAATGGGCTTAGGTAGAACAAAACAAGTTTCCAACTTTTTTTTTTTTTTAAGTGCTATCTCACTTTCATTTGACTGCAAATAACACAACACAGTTTAATATTAGCAGACGCACTGCCCCACTTGAAATTAAATCCCTAATTTGGGAAGAGATGATCCATTAGAGTCTGTCTTCGCATGCAACATCAATATTTCTGGAAGTATGGTAACCTAAACGCAAAAGATCTTATCCTGGTTTTGGTTTTGATCTTACTCTAACACTTCTCAAGAAAAATTATTTCTTTTGACTAAACTAAAATTACCAAGGTGAAGTTCAAAGTATCACTAAACCTGTCAGGTGTAATAAAGTAGGAACTTAATGACACATTTCATGTCATTAATATTTTTGTCATGTGCTTAGAAACTAGCATGAATAGAACACAATACCCAGAAGGGGAAGCTTAAAAAAATACACAAGAAAACATTTACAACATAGCACGAGTTACTGAAATTCAGGTACACATGTGTTGACTTTTAGCTTTAAACTTCAGTAGGCCCATGAAAAGAAGGGCCCATCCTTGGGAAGACAGACTTTGTGTACTGCAAGTTGAAGGCAGAAGAACAAACGTGAATATAAGTACATTCTGATGTGAACAAACTTTGAAAATGTCACATTTTTGTCCCACTATGGTTTTCTTGGCAAATTACCTTTCTTTTTTTTTTTTAAACTACCAGTACACAAGCTCAAACAGGAAGAGCAAATCCTCAAGTTTAACACACTACCAAGACTAATGCACATTCTGAAGACAAAAACCAGTAACTCATCTTAATGCATTAACCCAATAACTCCTTTTGCCTGACAGAATCACAAAGCGAATGCAAACCTTAGAAGAAACAGCAGCAACTTCCCAGTCAGAATTGTTATAACTCCTTGCTTTTTTGTCACATAACATAAATCAACAGCAAGGTAGAAAAATGCCACTCTTTAAAGCACTTCTCCATTGTCATTTTAAACTGTATTTTAAGAAAAACAAAGGTGGCAAGGTGGCGTTAGAAATGTTCTCCTTCTATGCTCCCCTCTCACCATTCTGGTAGGATTAACTTCCTGGCCAGCCATCAGAAGAATTCACACTTTCACTACAAAGGTGCCACATTAGAGCTAAGACAGATACCTTCATATGCAGATGGACCACTCTATCACCAGAATCAACCTCATTTGCTAGACAAGGGAAAGAAAACCCCAGCACATTTATTTCACAATGGACTAATATGAGCAAGAGACCTTTGAAGACCAGTATCCGGGTTTCCAGGATGTTTTCTCACCTTCACCTTGGGTACCACGAGGCTAACATTCCAAGCAAAATAAAACCATCCCCATTCTTGGCAGCCCCTTTCCTAAGCCTGAATCTCTATTTCATCATAGAAAGACAAACACAGAGAAAAGCAGAAAAGGGCACAAACTAGTCACGCATAAACAGAAAACACTGCAAAGAATGGGGAAAAAGTACCATATCTCTCGAGGGTGTTTCAGTTCTTTTAAATGTAGAAGACTTAACTAGCTTGTTCATTTTTTTCTCCCCTCTTCTAAACAGATTAATTTCCATTTCTTAAGATTCGTTAGTCAGCATTAGCAGAATGTCACTGAGCCTCAAATGATCATCAGGAACAGGTGGCATCAACTGATCATTTGTACAAATCAGTGCAACACCAATCTACCATAAAGCACATCAAAGGAATTTATAATGTGAAACAGGTTACCAAATCCAGAAGTCTCTCTCTATTTTAAGCATAGGTATGATCCTTGAGCAAGGATTTTTTTACCTCACTTAGAAATACAGCAACAGTGGTTTTGTGTTAGCGTACTACCTTCCTTGTAGAAGATACTGTGGAACCAAAAGCACAACACTCACTGGGCCAAAGAAAAGTACAGTTTTGTAGTCCAGTGGTTAGGGTATTTATTCAGGAATAAGAGACTTATGCATCCATAGGGTTATGCATTTTGCAGGGGAGGAGGCCTATTTCTCACCAACTTTTGTTTCAAACTTCTGTCCAAAACCGTTACTTAAGCAGGCAAGAGGCGTTTCTTTACCATTTGTTCAGTACAACAGTACTGAACAGTACGATGCGACCAGTTACCTTTTTTGTGTTAAAATGCACACACATATGGTATCCGCAGTTTATTGTGCATATAGAGTTTTTTTTTCCCAAAAAAATTTGAGGGGGAAGAGGCACACACTTATTTCTCGAGTTTCCACAAGTAATTGTTTAGTTGAGAAACCTCATAGGCAGCATATACCTGAAGCTTCGACTTAGACTGAAACATCATAACCAAAATGCTGTTTCTCTCCCTGGGTTTTTATTCTTCTAGGCTTCCACAATCTCTCTTCTCCAATGAAAACAATACCCCAATAAGTTCTCTGCAGCATTTACTAGTTTAGTGAAATCTCACACCTACCAGGAGACCCTGGGAAGCCACGTCACAGCTTCAACTAAGTTCAAAATGCAGCAATGTTCCAGTAAGCTTGATAATTCTTGAATAGTTCAAGAAACTTCTCTCAACTCAAACTCTACCTGATCCTAGGTCCCACATATCAAAAACGCCAGATTCTTCAGTATTAGGGTAAAATGTTCAGCTCTCCTTTTCAGTAAAACCAAACATGCTACTCATCTCCTGGTTCCAGAACAGGCTCGTCTGCCTTTAAATGCTGTTACTTGAAATCAGTTAGAAAAGGAAAACTCTTCTTCCTTCCTGAAAATTCATATACCTTAAGTAGGAGTCATCCCTTAAGAGTTCACAAACAACCTGAAGTAAAAGTAGCAACACAGAAGGAGAACATATATATTGTGACAACTTCTTAGAAAGCCATTCAACTCTCAGTCTGTCCTCACAGCTATTTTTGGCTCCTTTCCAAACAGAAAAGAACAGTTCACAGCCCCTCCCTCTTCCAGGAGGCTGTACTCCCTATTACAGCTTCCACAGTCAATCTTGCAAGCAGTTTTGACCAACATAAGCAAAACGCCTCACAGGGTAATTAAAGGAACCTGCTTCTGAAGAACTAGGTACTGCAGATGAACCCTGGTTATTTCTATGCAAGAACAATTTCATTAATAGCATTTTATACATGGTAATGACAAGCAAGACTTGAACCTAATAGCGTATGAACCAGAAGTGAAAAATCTACTAATTAAATTTTACTTACACAAATTATAAACAAATGAAAGATACAATATGGATTAAGACAAATACTCAGTGTCCCATGTACATCAAACGCCTGCATTCTCAAACTATTCAGTAAGTTACTACAACAACAAAACACAACTAGTTAAATTTTGCCTTCTCCCACCAGGCAGAAAAGATGGCTCAAGTCACCACTACTGCAGGTCCTTCATTCACTGCTGGCAACTTACTCTGTGCAATGCTAGAACAAGCATCACCACCAAGTGAATTTACGCAGGCTCAGAACTAACTGAAGAGCAGGCAAACTCAGTAACGCCAAAGGAAGAAGCACATTAACAACAGGATATACCTGCCACCCAAGTAATTCGTGTTTCACTCTGGAATTACAGGTGGTTTTCATTTACATAAATGCTCTTTGTAAACCCTAGAGTAAGTCCCACATGATGTCATTCAAAGAGTCCCCTGCTGATCTGGTTTCCAGGTAGTACTTTCCACCAACTGATTACCTAATTTTGACTTCAAAACTTTATCAAGTATCTGAGTATGCCATCCTACAATAAGGTCAAGAAAACTCTTATTCATTATCACACAGGACTTTCGTGACCCAGACAACAGTGGAAGGTACTCAGATTTAGTTCAGTAACCACCGCTTGAGCTCTAAGGATCCAAATGCATGAATTTTAACAATCTCCAATGCAACATAACAAACCAAAGCAATCTGCTGACAAAAAGGACAGAGATCCTGAAGTACACTGGACGGTGCTAGAGCTGAAGAGGGGTAGCTGCACTTTATGGATATTATCCTCCTGTGAGATAACCAGGATTGCTTTAAAAATGGGGTTTGACAAGGACATCCAAGATAGATTAAAAACAGACTAAGTTAAATAGAAATGTTTGTGGTTGCAATAAGCATTTTGGTTTGCAAACATGTATGTGCAAGGCAATGCACCCGCTTACAGGTGTGAACAAACAAGGAATTAAATGAATACTGATAACCTGAGAAAGGATGAACCAAACTACTCACATTTTACTCAGTCTTGCGTATAATCTCATTTGATTTTAACCAGAGGAGAAAGCAGAAACATAGACTTTAAAGTCACTTTTTTTTATTAATGTTTTCACGCAGCTTGATTACTATCAGCCAATACTTAAAACTGAAGGACTGTATTTACAGTTAAAACATAGCTTAGGCTCACATTGCTTCTACCTGAGTATTTCTTTTAGTTAAGCATATAGTTTAAAGTAAAGAAGAATGCATGCAAATAATTGCAGTGAGGAGATTATCTGGAGAACAAAATTAAAAAAAAAAAAAAAAAGGAGGAAACAGCAGTTTCCTCCACCCCCTCACTCAAAATCATTTTAAGGCTTGAATCAAATGTCACCACTGAGACATCTCCTGGTCAGGCACAGTACGCTACAGCTGTGGTAGCAGGCAGGACCATACGGACTAAGCCTGGTGGGTATATATAGGCAGAAGGCCTTTCAAGATATTTGTGAGTTACGACACAAATCACTTGTCCAAATAACATCAGTTTGACATACTTACACTAAAAAATATTTTTAGGCTTAAGGTGATTAAGCAGCATCTTCATGAAATTTAGATTAAAAAATGCACAAGACTAGCTTTATTAGAGCTTTTATTAAGTTACTAACATTTGTTTAGATGTGCTACACACACACAGTTCTTTCTTTGTGTAAGAATCCCATCATTTCTAAATACAAAATGTCCAGTTAAAATATTAACTACAGTTAACAGATCAACTGTTTCTGGTTTCCAAGTCCCAATTTTCAAGGCAGGAGCTACCTGCTGAGATGAAGAACATCTCTTCTCCATTTTGGAATTAGCAGATCTCGCCCTCTGCTACCTGCTTAAGTTCCATAGATCAGGGCAGAGGGGGGAAAAAAAAAAAAAAAAGAACAAAAAAAAAAAGAAAGAAAAAGCACATCACCTTCCTGCTGAACTGAATCAACCCAAAGGAAATACTCTCCTTCCAATTACTGAACTGGAATTAATTCAATCATTAGTCTGTCAAACCTTGCCTGAAAGTACCAGTGTTGGGGGTAGGACAACAAAATAAAAAGCTAATAGTCTTTCCTTTCTGAAAAAGCTACATGTCAGCACAACGTACCAAATGAGTTTTCCCTGAATATTGTATAAAATTTAAAACCAACAAACAAGTAGTTTAAATACATAAATTAAGTTAGTAATAGAATATAAACTAAGACCTTAAAATAACAAGCATTCAGAATTATTTTTAATACATTAAGGTCTCTTCTTAATATCCACAATTTCATTCACACCAGAAAGCAAGCAATAGGCAACATTAAAGCTCAAGGAAATTCGCTCATCTAATTCATTTGGCACCAACATAGCAGTTTTTACTGGAAGTTCTTGGAGCCCACCTTCTGTGTACAGTCTATATCACTGAACTTATTTATTGTGAACAGTCATATACATCATTCATTGCTGCAGTAAGAAAAAAAAAGCACAGGTTATAATTCTGGCAGTGTGCCTTAATTTGTTAAGCACAGATTTACCTTTATGTAATAGTCTTTAAATTGTTGCCTACATGTTTCCATTTACAAATATTTCCAATTAAGTAATACCAGCCAGCTTTCAGCATGGTCTAGCAAGTTACCTGCACACCGGTCCCATCCAAGCTATTGCTTTCTTCTTTTGGAGACAGGAAGGGATCTTCAAGCAACAAATGGTACCAGAAGAGCCTAACTCTTCCTCTGATGGCAGAATGGCCACAAACTCATACTAGCAACGTTCTCGACACTGGAGTCTGTCTCTCTGTAGCAGCAGCAACCTCAGCTCAGTGTGACAGAGAGCAACGGCCAGCCCGGCCCAGTCCCACTCTTCCCTTCCCTCGCTCAACAGCGGGCATCAAGGCAAGATCACTTCGGCCTGTCATACATTATTTTAGTTAAGACAAAGTCCCCTTCCCTCCCCTCCCCCCGCCCCACCTCCCAACAACGACTGCAGTTACGTGATGACTAAGTGTAACATACAGGAAATAAAAATCTGAAATGCTTTAGATTTCAAAAGACAAAATCTCGAGGCTAGACAAGAGCCTAATTTAAAGACAACTCACTGTTTATAAAACATTCTGTGTGCAGATTGATTATGTCTACTAATCCAAACAAGTAGAAAAGTAACACAGAACTTATTACATGAAGAACAAAATCAAGACTATAGAAGAGAAATTGAGGAATTTAAATTACAATTCAGTTGTGTATCTTCATGACCATAGCCTTCTTTTCCTGAGTTAGTCTCAGACAAGCACAAACAGCCCAAGAAGAGCTACCTCAGTCTACTGTGCCACTGCATTATCACTAATTATCACTTCTTTATCACTGTTACAGTGAAATATTAAAATCATGCAAGCAGCATAGGTGAACTCAGGACTACCCGCTAATCCCCACATCCATTCATTTTAAGTAACAAATACTCCCCTCAATAAAGTCAAAAGACCATTCAAATGAAAGCTGATTTACTATTTATATCCAGCTTATTACCCGATTCAGGATATTTACTGAATCTGTGTTCAGCAAATATACTGTTTTCATTAATATTTAGGGGTGATTTTTCTTCCAGAGAACGAGAGAGTTTGCAAGTCGCAGAACAAGCATACAGGTATTTACAATCTTAGCACTCCCTGTAAGGATAGATGGCCAAAGGCAGGATAAGGGCAGAGGTAACAATCTCTCTGTCACTTCAATTATTAATTTAGAAGTAGCTAGCCACAGCTAAGTGAGAAGAAAAAGAGATTATTGACGTGGCCAAAGCAGCAGTAACATTACAATTTAGAACAAATTCGTCAACAAAAGCCAGACAGTTTTGGCTCAAATTCAGCAGGGTTTTGGTTTACAATACATACAGTAACAAACATGCTTAATACTCACTTGAGCAGGAAAAACAAGGTAACATGTTATAACAATCCACCTAAACAAACAGCTCCGTATTAACGCATTTTTCAGTATTTAGAAAGTGCACAGGAATTACAGACGAAAGCAACTTGTTTGGACCTGAAAATCAAGCTAACAAATGGATTTTTGATCGGTGACTAATCAATCTTTTTTAATTGTGGGTGTGATCTGGCTCTGAAACTGAGGCCCATGTGCTGAACGAAAGCACAGACATGCATGCTAATTTGCTCTGTGATTTATGTACACTCACTTTATTCAAGACTCTTCTGCAAGTAACTGCAAACTGAAATTAACAAGTCACAAGTGTCCATTTAAGTGTCTGTTTTCCAAAAGCACCTTAAGTTTTGCTGTTCAAGCAAAAATCCAGTCCCCACACTGAACATACGCAAACAGTCAATAGCAAAAACCATTGATGTGACAAAACTAACACACCCCTAGATTAAGGAAAGAATTGGAAGAGACATATTGTAGGAATGTCCCCGAATATATCAGGCAACAAGTAACAGAGCCTACAAAAAGGAGAGATAGAGAGTCAAGAGAAAAAAGGCTGCCCATAAAGCTTACTGTCAAAAGACTGAGGACACAGGTATGTTGATAAATATTTGCTTGGCTACCTAGAGCATACACAGGTGTTCTGAACGGTACAAAATACAAGGTGGGAATTTGACAAGTGAGCAACCCCATAACACATTAGGGATGTCTGCCACCATTCACTTTCCAAATCTCTTCAGAAGATCCTCCAAGTCACCTGGGAGCCACTGCCTTCAGAGACAGGAACACCAAGCACCATATGTTGCTGAGCAATGACTATCAGCTCCTAGATTCCTCGTTCTCATACCACAAAGGTCATACGGAGGGGGTGGTGTGTATAATCCAGGCACATACATAATTTCACATTCTAAAACAGATGTCAGTAAAAACTTAAAAGACATTATAGTTGCATTAAACTTCTATGAAAACCTTGTTTCAGTAACACTATTTCAGCTGCGTAACTGAAGAAAAATATTAAGAATGTGAGTTACCTCGGAGGTTTGTGATACTGGCACAGGAAGTCAAATCTGTCATCTGGCACAGGTACTCGACTCTCATTGGGATCAATAGTACAGAAAGGAAAGTTTTCTGCTGCCGCTTGACTCTTTGTTAACACATTGAAAAATGTCGATTTCCTATAAACAAAATACACATGTTCTTAAAGAAGTTCAAATCAGAAGCATTTAAAAGGGCTGGATCAAAACACATCTTATTCCAACCCAAAAGGAATACCGACCTTTCCCTTTACTTCAATGACAGCGACCATAGCCCTGACTGCAGTACAAGACACTTCCAAATATGCATACGGAGTGTCCCACTGAAACCCAATGATGTTTACCTCTCTTCCCTACCCCTGAAAATTCCCCTAAGTGACTATAGTGCACATGCCAGTTAGCAAAGAAATTTTAAGTCAAAAACAAAGCACAGCTCTACTGGCCACTACTCATTTTCCTCAAGTACAAGTGAGAAACCAGTAAGGATGATTGAAACTTATTTTGAGTGAACTAGTTTTGCTAAGACTCACCAGCTCTTTCCACAACTGAATTGCTTCTTCAGATTTATCTACGTATTAACACAATTTTGGTATCCAAGTAATAAAAGTTAACAATCAAAAGAGAAAAAAGGAGCTTAGAAAGCAAACCACATCACTTAATCAATTACAAGTAATCTTTTGTGCATATGAAAATACAGTTCTACCTTACCATTTTTCATCCTCGTTAAAAATCAATGGAAAAAAAGAGCATTTTCACTTAAACCAAATAGCAGATTATTTTGTTAGTTGGCATTTATTAAAACAAAAGAAAGCAATTCTTGAGTTATTGCTAAGAGAGAGTTCTTAATCAACTCCTGAATCTTCTACCATAAATATTCGGGGGGGGGGGCGGGGGGGATTGTTGGTTGTTTTGGGGGTTGGTTGGTTGTTTTAGTTTCACAGAACTTCTCATCCACTGGGGGGAAAAAAAAAAATCTGAAAGCTGCCCTGCATGCAGCCAACATGCTCAAAAACAGATCACAATTTTCTTCGAAAGCTACATCATAACATAACTGCAAATGCTATTTTTCCCCCATTGACACGTTATTCAATGTTACTGCTTATTATTTCCTTACTGGTGTGCAACTTACCTACACCCTGAAAAATAAAATAAATTGTAACAAAAAGACAAGAAAGCAGTACTTATGGCTCTGAGACACGCTCAAAGACTTTTCCTCTAATTTTTTAAAGATTTAAAGTTTGAGAGTGCCGAGAACTTTTAGTAAATATGATACACAAATTAATACCAATAGTTTCACACAGATATTCTCCAAGCAATTTGTCACCCTTTTTAAGTGCCTTAAGTACAGCTCCTTTGAGGAGCCATAACAACTACAGATGAGAAGCATGACAGAGAACGATTCATCTTCCACCATCTCTCCCAAACTGTGACTTCAACTTCTTTTTCCTTACAAAGTTTCAACAACGGAAGTCCTCTTCACTGCTAATGACACGTATGGTATCACTAAGCCCTTCCTGTGCACATCATCCTCTCAAAAAGAATGAAATATAAAAGGAACTTGGATGCACGTGCATATCTATTTACATTAAAACACACGTTACACGTACACAACAGTGGAAGTAAGGAAATGCAAAGGACGTAGCATTTTATAAGACTCAGCAATTGCTAAGAGTTTTTTTTTCCCCCCTTTTAATTCTCCATTATTATCTTGTCCAGACTTGTACGTACCAGCCTCACGCTACCAGAGTGTTTTACATCGCTCCGCCTATAAGTAGCTCAAGCTAAAGACCTATCTCTATCCAAAAGATCTATCCAAAAGATGTAGGACCGAGCAAAAAGATTTAGATTGTACCCCTCCGCTCGCCCACGCACCTACAGGCGCCTGTCTTCACCCGGGAACTGCATCAGGTCACTTCNTCCTTCCCTCAGCTCCACCCAGAGCCTCCCAGAGGGAAGGGGGTCCTCACCCTCTAGGAGCAGCAGGAGGTCGTCGCTGGTTGGGTTCTCTCCAAGCGATGGTGGCTTCACTTCACTCCTCTCACCGTCGCGCATAGCCCTGAGGGACGGTTCCCCTCGCAGTTCCCCTCAGTGTGGGAATAAGCCACAAACAGGATCGGCGGAATTACTCTGCGGCCCCGCGCGCACGGTGCGTCGTTTTTTCGTGGTTTGTTTTCTTGGGTTCTCCCCCCCCCAAAAAAAAAAAAAAAAAAAAGAACACCTTGAAAGAGTCACCTAGTCGCCTGCTGTCAGGACGCCGGGCTACTTTACAAAAGCAAATATTTGCACCCCTTCTATACGGAAAACCGGAACGCGAGGAAAATTCTTCTAATTTCCCAGGCCCGGTGAGTCGGATCCGGAGCATGAGCACGAGCGGAACCCCAGGGAGAGCTGCCGCCGGTGAGGAGTCCAATCTCCACCTGCAGAAGAGGAGCACGAAACCCTGCTGCGGATCCTCCGTCCGGCAGAATCTGCCAAAACAGGCAGGAGGAAGCAAAAGGGGTCTGCAAGAGTTTACAATTGCGCTGGAAACATTATCTCCGCACAGGGGTTCCATTTAACCTGTAAATAGGAATTTAGCGTAACGAGCCATCATTATCATAATAACCCGCATTTTTGCTGCTTCAGCAACGGCTATACAAAATCAATTTTGCTGTCCCTAAGAAGAAGAACGCAGGAATGCAAGGCCTGTTTTTTCAGCCATCAGACGCCAAGGCTCCGTTTGACCCTCGGGTCAGTTCTGGGAAGAAGTGACCGGTTTTAGAAGTCAGTATTTCTAGGAGGTATTAGGTAACACAGCATGTAAATTTAGGGCTACACTGACAGTTCTCAGAACACAGATATTTTTTTCCCATTTGCTGTTTCAAACAAACAAGTATATAATTGTAATCCATAAAGAGAATGAAGATAGTTAACCAGCTGTAAGAGGCATTAAGATCACCAACTCCCCTGCATAGCATTATTTTGATTATATAAGTTGTACAGAAAAAAAAAGATTTTAAATTAATGNCTCCATTATTATCTTGTCCAGACTTGTACGTACCAGCCTCACGCTACCAGAGTGTTTTACATCGCTCCGCCTATAAGTAGCTCAAGCTAAAGACCTATCTCTATCCAAAAGATCTATCCAAAAGATGTAGGACCGAGCAAAAAGATTTAGATTGTACCCCTCCGCTCGCCCACGCACCTACAGGCGCCTGTCTTCACCCGGGAACTGCATCAGGTCACTTCCCCCGAGGCAGAAGCAAACTCCGGAGAGCGGGGCAGCCCCGGGCTGCCGGGCGGTCCCGGCCTGCTCCGCCGGCCCCCCCAGCCCCGCGCTCCCCTGGCCGACCTACCCAACGTTTGGCAGCCCGACGATCCCGATCTTCAGGGACGTCCCAAACCTTCCGATGATCGGGTGCGATTTAACCCCGTCGCCTCCCTTTTTCGGGGGCATCTGAAAGCACAAGAAGCAGGGCAGGCTGAAGGCCCCGGCTCCGGCCGCGAAAACGCGACGCTCCCGGCGGAGCGCGGCGGCCGAACCGGGATCTCCTCAACGACGAGGCCGAGGAGGGACCCCCCCCCTTCCCGCCCCGCCAGCCGCAGCGGTTCCCCAGGCCCTGGCAGCTCCCTCAGCCCATCCCGGCGGTTCCCCCACCGCACGTTCTCTTCCCCCGGCTCCCTTCCCCTCAGCCCGGCGGAGCGACGTGAGGACCGGGGAAGGGAAGAGAGAAAGGCGGCGGGCCCGGCTCACCTCAGCTGGCGACACCGGGCTGCGCGGCCCCCCCCCTCCCCCCCCCGGCCCCGGCCTGAGAGGAAGAGGCACCGGCGGAAGAGGCGGGGCCGAGGCNATTTAACCTGTAAATAGGAATTTAGCGTAACGAGCCATCATTATCATAATAACCCGCATTTTTGCTGCTTCAGCAACGGCTATACAAAATCAATTTTGCTGTCCCTAAGAAGAAGAACGCAGGAATGCAAGGCCTGTTTTTTCAGCCATCAGATGCCAAGGCTCCGTTTGACCCTCGGGTTAGTTCTGGGAAGAAGTGACCGGTTTTAGAAGTCAGTATTTCTAGGAGGTATTAGGTAACACGGCATGTAAATTTAGGGCTACACTGACAGTTCTCAGAACACAGATATTTTTTTCCCATTTGCTGTTTCAAACAAACAAGTATATAATTGTAATCCATAAAGAGAATGAAGATAGTTAACCAGCTGTAAGAGGCATTAAGATCACCAACTCCCCTGCATAGCATTATTTTGATTATATAAGTTGTACAGAAAAAAAAAGATTTTAAATTAATGTGAGTCAATAACGATGACACCTTGTCTACATTCTGTGTCTAGATCAATTTTTTCTTCTGTCATAAATCTGTGCTAATGTTACATCCAGAAACTACCAAGAACGTAAATACTTCCCTTAGTTGCATGAGCATTTTCCTTTTGTCAGTCTTTTAAAATATTTTAAGTGAAAAAGAATTGCTTTTTCATCTAACTTCATCTAAGTTCTGTTAGAAGAATTTGCCAAAAGTAAATAAATAAGTCTTCAGCAAGAAAACAACAATTCTCTCAACCTAAATTGGCCCTGTCAAAATATGTGATGCTATGATTTAGGATGTCCTTCTCTATCGGCTTTTTTAGTGAACGCGCGCTCCAAAAGCTTTCTGAGATGATTATGGCTTGCAAGGAAACTGTGAACAAGAACCTGGACCCTTGTGGAAATAATGACATAAATGAAAGGGAAACATCAAAGCAGAAAGAATAACGCTGTTCACTGCCAAGTAGGGATGTGGGCTCAAATTTCCCAGTCTCGGGTTTTCCGACCCAACAATCCTGCACTGGAGTGGGAAGCGCTGGAAGGGTGAAATACCCAGCGCCCAGAGAAGCGCCCTGAGTATCCGTGTGCTTTTGGGATTCAAAGGAGCGCTGGTGGTTGGGCACGCTACTAGATTTTTGTTCATGCCTATCTATAAAGGTGGCGTATGGTCAAGAAGAGCCCATTGTAAACAAGTTGGGATTTATTCATAACAATTCCCATGGCAATTTACTAAACAATAATCATCCACCTGAGAGGATGATCTGGGCATAAAATAGAGATTTCAAGAAGAAAAGACGAAACATGTAAAATCTATGAAAAATTAACTGTGGAATGTTATAGAAGCCAGACCAGGACTCTTAAAAAAATTAAAGACATTTTCTTTAACTCAGGCTCTGCTTCTCTGAACCATTAACGACAGGCACCATCAAGTGCTTGCCTGCTAAGAAAATTGAAGGAGAGAAGGCAGTAAAAACTGTTCTTATAGCATGTCCTATTTTAAGTCCATAAGATAAAATTCTCAAAACTTGAAAAACACCAGAGTGAAGGAGTCAAGGTGAGAGTATCATCAGATTATATATCATCTCTGTCACAATAAAAGGAATATAATCTTGAAGATTAAAAAAAAAAAAAAAAAACTTTTTTGTCTTTTTTCTAAGAAAGGACACTTTTACTAAGCCTAATTTGGATTTACACATTAAAAATGGCTGTTACAACTTTTTTTTTTTTGGTGACGTGAGTTTTTTGCAACAATATGGTTGAGGAAGAGAATGCCGTATCTGTTCGGAGCTTTTCTATTCGTATAGCGATAATCAGTAATATTCAGTTCTTGATGGTAACATGCTTATGTGGTCTTTCTGCTGTCTTAAAATCTAACACTATACATTTAAGAGGAAAAAAAAAAAGAATATCAGCCAACTAAGATTAAAATACAGTTACTTAGCCGTTGGATGAAGCTACTGGACTACTACAACAAAGATTGAGAAATACTGAAATGAACCAAAAATATTTATAAATAACTGCAGAGCAGCCCCTGCATCCTTCGCATCCCTAAATTACAAACTTCAGTAACCAAAATTAGTTTCCTTTTCTGGAATGGATTAAACACCTCTTAGTTTTCCACCTTTCTAAAGTTCAAGACAGCCCACTTTTATCCATACATGTCCTGAAAGGAGGGCTACGCAAGACTATTTCACAGCAAGAATAAGGGATGGATTTGCCTAGCTATTAATAAGACCACAAACTTTCTGAAAGGCTACTTTTGGGGAGCTTTTCTATTTACTGAATTTTCTCACCATCCTAACGTTTTGTCAGACAATTTTGTTGTCCATCTTTTTAGTCCAGGGATGATAGCTCTCAGAAGATAAACTTTTTGACTGTCTTCTTAAAATAAAAATATTTAACTCTGCTGAATATTTGTGACCAGAAAGTTGGTATTTAGCTAGCAGCCAGTTAAGTTTAACTTTTTTTTTTCCTCACCAGTTCGTAAGTACAATACAGGCATAAGCAGTTTGCTACATGAAGTAAAGGAGTGTGTGTGTGTGTGTGTGTGTGTGTGTGTGTATAAAAAAATAATACATCCTACAGTAGGTATAATTCTGATTTAAGCTATCTCAGAAAACAGCTGAACTCTGGAAGAGAAAAAGAAATTGTTAAGGTCCTGACCACTTTTGTTGCTGTACTTCAGTGTGTCCACATACGGTACAAAAGTCAGTGCTGTGTGTGCAACAGTTTGCAAGTTTGAATATAATTTTTTAATTTACGCTTTTCATACAACATACGGTAATAATCCCCCCCCCCCCCTAATCAACATATCTAGTGTAGCATGGCCACTTCACTAAATACAGATACCGGAGTTCAAAGCATTTGATTCCTTCAGCTAGAAATCATCTCTTGGCAATGTAACACTTCATCTTACGTGCTTTTTATTTCAAGTTGCTTTTAGAGTCAGGGTTTGCCTACTTGGTTCAACATTTCTATCCAAATCTGTCATAATGGTGAAAACCTCATTTTAAACTGGCATGCATAGTTTCAACCGTAATAATCTTAACAGTATTACATTCAGAATGTGTTTTATAAGTTTAATGGAAAAAACACATCTAGAGAGCAGTCATCTCAATGTCAACTCTCCAGCACAGAAGTGCTGCACAAATACAGCTTATTGTACAGCTGGAACACGTGCAGAAGTCAAACAGCCCTGGAGAAACTCTACCTGATTAAAAACAATGTTTAAGGGAGAGTAATAAAACAAACACCTTGTGGTTTGTGCCACCAACATACTCTTTGCTTTTTGCTGCCCAGAACATATATTTACTGCAAAGTCACCGTTAACTGCAAAAATAAGTGGTTTTGTAGAACTGAAAGTATAAAGACAGAGCCCCTGATCCTTGCTGTGACCAGGCAATGTTCAGCGCAACCCAGGGGGTGAGAAGAACACAGCTGCTTTTGCACACCACCGCTCCGGAATTGCCTGGGTCCGTGCCACTTGGCGGGAACTGGATGGCTCCCAGGAATAAATACGCTCAGTGCTTAAAAGAAGCGCTACTCAAGGGCACGGTCTAAACTAAACAGTGTTCATTGAGTTGTGTGAAGTTTAAAGGTAGTCATCACCCAGCTGAACGGCACTTTAACACAGTATTTTTAAACCTTATGTTTGGTAGGGTTCAGGGGGGTTTGTTCTTTTAACTGTGGATTCGTCCAGTTTCATAGAGAGTCTAACCTTATACCGTTCTTCATACGCTTAAATTCGTGCTATACTTTGCGTTTTATATTCACTCATTTTTGTGCTTTTGTCTTGTGCTGACTACCCTCGCCTGAAGAACGGTAACCGGTTGTGAGCGATGTTAGTGCTGCTCCAAAGTGGGTCAGCATTGCTGCGGTGGCATAAAGCATCTCTCACCCCTCTCTGCAATATCCCAGGCTTTGGCAGTCTAGAAGCCTGTAACGCAGAACAGTCTGATCTGCCACGTATCGATAATATTTCTAGATCGTGAGTCTGGAAATTTCAACTGAATTTCATAACTGTAACGTGGATGATGTCACTAGGAGACATAAAGCCTACTGAGATTTTCATAGTGAGAATAACGAAAGGCCGATTTGCTCACAGAAAGAGAGAGAAAGCGAAGAAGAGAGAGGTACTATGGTAAGAGAAATTACCTGGGGATTAATGAAATTGTAGCTCAAAAATGACAGGTCTACTTTGAACTTTTCAGTAGCCTAGCAAAATGACAGTGTAAAAGCAAGTACCAATCTGAAATAAAAATACTTCTATGATTACTACTAATAAAAAAAAGAAAAATATCTTCAATTGGGACTGATCATGGAGCAGGCAATACTAGGCTTTTTCTAGACTTCAAAGATGCTCGGACCATTCTAGCATGACCACATTTTTATTTTTTTTTTCTACAAATGAAACCCTAAGATGCGAAAGGACTCTTAGAAGAAAAGAAATAGTAGTGGACTAAGAAAAAGGTTTAGATTTCATTTTATTTAGTGCTGGAGATGGTAGCACTGAAGAGTGGGTTAATCAAGATGCTTGACAGTTGAACAACTAAGTCTGAGAAAGGAATGTGAGTGTAAAATACTTCTTGTGCCTTGAAGGGTATTATTGAACATGGAAGGAGATGCTCTAGTCTACAAGTAGGGAGACTTCTGTCTCTGAATTGGGGCTATACCTGTATACCTATTTAAAAAAAACCAAACCAAACCAAACCAAACCAAAACTCTAAGAATGCTGACTAGGAATAAGCCCACAGAAGGACTTACTCTGGAATCTGTTTTCTACCAATCTTTGGGCATGTTCGGCAGCCTGGGAGATACCTGCAAGGAAGAAACTTCAGGAAAATTATGCTTTTTTCTATAACTTACCTCTAACCTCTAGATTTTGTGTGAGGTGCGAGTTTGAAGTTACAACACAGAAAGCTAAAATAATACAATATTTGGCATTTAGTCTACATCTTTTAACTGTGTGCAGTTAAACGTCCATGCAAGAGTAGTAGACTCTTGCTAGCTTTCAAAGCCATTTCATGTTTCTCTTCTAGGGCACAAAAATGTTTGTGATGTAGTATTTTTATGATAGATTCAATGCGTTTCTTCATTTTGTTTCATGTAATGAACACAGTACAAAAATGTGTCGAGAGATCTGGACAACTGAACTCAAAAACCTGTTCTCAGAGGAAAAGCCAGAAACCTCATTCCGGGCCTAGCCTAACGCACAGTAAGCTAGTTATTTCCTAGCCTGATGAGATACAGTCTATTCCGTGGAAGAACAAGATGAGTTACCTAATAAACTACCTAAGCAAAATGAAAACCGTACTTTTTATACACTGCGTATAATTTGCAAAATGACTGTAGAATGAAAACGAAACAAAACTTTGAAGGACATGATGCAGCAAGTCTTGAAGTGTTGTAAATTGTATTTAAGTTTTATTTATTTTACTTTATAACTTCAGGTTATAAAATACTTTATGACCTGAAGAGTTCGGATAAAACTGATTAATACTATCCATCTACGTTTCCAGAGGCTGGGAAACAGAGTTACTCGGCAGCAACCGTTAGGACACCATTTGCAAAACAGCAAAGAATTCTTTAAGCTCTGGACAGTCTGCAACCCTTCCCAGGTCAGCCAGAGTTCTCACAAAATTGCGACAGCTGCAGCTCTTGCGACGGTATCGGTGGAGAGTACCCGGCCGGGTGCTGAGCCCAGCGCAGTGCGCTGGAAGGGGCTGTGGCACGTTCTTCCGGCCTTCGGCGTTAAAGCACCAAAGCGCGGCACACCTCTGCATGTGGAAGGACGGTAACGGGGACAGAGTCTACACCTCTGAGCTGAGATTGCATGTGAAAATGTATGAAATTGCACGAGTTTTTCAAGAATTTCAAGAGCACTCGCCTAGAAGGTTTGCCTCGTGAAGGCGCGTTGTTAGGATGATCCGATGGGCGTGCACCTCGGGCCAGTTCAGAAATCCCGTGGCAGCGCCGCACCCCCAGAGAAGGTGGGGTGACAGTTTCTGTTCTACGTGAGGATTGCAGTGACTGCTGTAAATGCAATGGAGATTTATCTTGTAGAATGCTGCAGCTTACATGTAAATACTAACGGCAGACTGCTGGTACTGTATTCTTGTGGTTATGATAAGAATCCAACTATTACTTCCTAGTAATTCAGCTACTGTATTATAAAAATCCAATAAAAAAGCAATTTAAACCTCGGATCATACGCATACTTTGTTTTTCTTTGACTTTACGGTAGTGTTCTTATTTATAAGAAAAAGTCACAATACAATTACGCCTGATTTAAGCATTCAGGAGAGGGCCTCTTGGCTACTTTGTAACTTCGTAACTCTCTACTTGGAAAAGTTCAGCAGCTCTGCAAAGCTTCACTCAACACCAGTGTTTTCCCCACAATTCACTTGCAAAGCTGTTCCTAACTCGCTGTTCCAAACTGTGCAGTACTCTGATCCGTAAACATGGGATTTGCCATGTTGCAACTTAGGAAGCAATTTGTGTATGCATGCTATTGGTGGCGCCAGCATAACCCAAGAGCCCACAGCAATTGCAGAGATCCTAAGAGCCCACAGCAATTGCAGAGATCCTAAGAGCCCACAGCAATTCCAGAGATCCTAAGAGTCCTCACCTCTACAGGTCGGTAGCAGTCAGGGCTGCCTTGCGAGCACCGTCATCCGGCAACAACTGTGCAGGGGCCGGTGCATCTGAATACAAACCTATGTTTAGCAGGATCCCTCCTGTTGTATCCCATGCCCCGTTTTCCCAAAATGAGAATTACATTCACGTCAGTAATAGGAAGAGATCACTGCCCTGCCCTGCTAGTTGCTGGGACGGAGGATGTACCCAGCGGGACAGAACGGGGCGCGCCAGAGGTGCTCGCTGATCAGCCGACAGCCCGAGAACGCCTCTGCGGAGGAGTTCTGGAAAGACAATGAAATCCTATTACCAAACACTGACAAATTACTTCTCAAGTGGTGAAGCTTACTATCACCGTGTTAAGAAATAAAACACGACCACAGCAATCCTGTTGCCTCACGATATGCCTAATGTTTTTGTGGGTGCAACCAAAGTATGACATAACAGCGTGGATGCTTGGATACAGATTTCACCAATATGGATTTCAGAACCCAAATCAATTCTGCACAGGGATTTTCAGCCAGAGTTTAACTGTGGGCTGCCACTATGTAATTCCTGCCCCCCTGAAGAAACACGCCTACCGCAAATAACTCTTCTTCTGCCAAATCTAATCTACATCTTTGTGTACATTTATGCCAATATTTTATGTCCCGGTCTCCCTTTTAAACCAAAACTTTGGCTGACAAAGTATTTTTCTTCCACTCAATAGCTTTACTTAGATCATTACATCTTTACTACAGCGTAAAAGAAAGGTTTACAGCCAGCGCAATGAGAACCCCGAAGTGGAGAAGACTACTGCTGCTAAGCTGTGGGAAGGCACTGAAATAACATCAGTGACCTGCTATGAGAGGAAGGAAAAACATGTGGCCACTCTTGTATCGGATGCAAGTCCTTTAATAGTTTAATTTGTTACCTAAGTGAAACAGATCAATTGATTGTGTCTCTGCGACACTGAAATGTTGCCTGTCACGAGGAATTTCCATAGGGATGAGCAGTCTTTATCGGGAAAGGTACTCACTGGCTCTGCTTTCTCGCTAAGGGAGATCGTACGACGTTTGACATGCCAGTTACAATTTACAGGACTCCTGACAACATCATCTGAGAAATTACAGATTTGTGTTGGTCTTTTTTAGAAATCAGGTTCTTAACGTGTGACCCCTTGTTTCTAACCATAGGCTATCTGACGAGAAGTGAATACAGTTGTCAGGTGGTGGGGCAGAAATTTTTAATGTCAAGAATCCAAGAATCTCTGAAAGCTCCATAGCCTGTAGTCATGGCTGTCTAATACGAGTGGGTAGCTTAAGTAATTTGGGAAGAAAAGTTTATTTCCTGCCTGCACAGGGCTCTGACTGCCAACCTATATATAACATATACTTATTCTTTTTTCTTTTCAAGGTGGGCAGTAATATTTCCTTGCACATTATATGAACTTAAAGCAGGATATATTGCTAAGGATCTGAGGTGCCTAGCTCTCTTAGACTGCTTGAGAAGAAAAAAAAAATCAAAGACTGGTACCCGAAGATACAGAAGATCCCTTTAAGATATTTATATATCATTGGCTATCAGAAAATACTCTTCTCCTCTTACTTTCCTGAGTATCTCATCTATAAACCATTGTTTTAAAATAAATGTATGTGCTGGTAATTAATATTTCTGTAGCTCTTTTTTAAGATTTGTGTTGCAATTGTTTATCACATTTCCCATAATGATGTCTTTTGTGAATCCTGTTCATTTTTGTGAAGGTCTCGTGATCCAATCTCCAACCTATTTAAATGAAAATGCTTTGTGTGCCATTTTGTACTCGTGGTCATTTGGAGTTCTATTTCAGCTTCATTAATATTGATGCAACTTGTCTCTCCACTCATTCTGAGCAGATTCCTTGAAATTAATCTTCAGCATTTTCTGTGATTTGTTTCTGTTTTGTGCTTCATCCCCGAGTCCAGCTCTTCTCTAGTTAATTTTGTTTTCTTTATTTTTATCCACTTGCTATGACTGTTC
>VZTL01054541.1:47707-64745 GCA_013400535.1 Scopus umbretta
TTTTTTTTTTTTTTTAAACAGCCTCTGTTAAATAATATTCATTAGTGTTTCATTTTGGATGACAGATGGAAAGCTCAAAGGTCTCAAAGATCTGGAGTGGCTTGCAGAAGTAAACTGTCATTTCCAAAAGCAATTGTAATGGTATTTACAACTGGCCACAGTCTTTCCCACCAAAATAAATGGGTCTTTTGGTTTTAATTAGAGAAAATCCAGTTCCTGTGTGCCCCGTTCTCTTCCATTTGAATTACAAGTCTCCACAATCCTTGAAGTTCTCTAAGGGCACTAAATGTGCCAGTTGGTGGCTCTGGCTCACAGCCCAGGGACTGGAGACACTACCCCCTTCCCAGCAGGGCAGCTGGTGGCCTGGAGCAGGCGAGCCACCCACGGAACTCCAGCCAGGCACTCAGCGAGCGTGACAGCAGGGCCAGCTGGAGCAGCATCCTCACAATACCTGAGCAAGAAGAGCAAAGCAGGTTTGGGAATGGTGATCAGGATCAGCCCAGTAATTGCCAGAAAAGCCCACAGTGACCAAGCAGGTCTGTGGTCGAGCTAGGTAGCCAAGTAAGAGTAGGTTGGAGATTGGATCACGAGACCTTCACAAAAGGTCACAGAACTAGGGGCAGGCACACCTACGATCTCACACCTGAACGTAAATGTAGCTCTCGAGCACAGACAACAAGCCCCGGGTGAGACTCTCTCACAGCTCCGTTCGCAGCACCCCGATCCCAGGTCACCCCCCCGCACCGCATCAGAGCTGCCCCCGAGCGCAGGCGGCCAAGCCCCTGGGCGGGTGGGAAGAGAATGCCGTGCCTTTACGCTTCACTCGGGGCCCTGACTCAAGCAGCTTTCAGTAATTGATGCTCCTTACCTTGGTGCCCTGATTTAGCCTGAAAGGTACAGCTGCGGATGTTTATATATCCCATTCAGTTTAACTTCCAAAGAATCAGTGGCCGTTTAATAACGTGTGTATTAATGATTTCTTCTTACTACATTCCCTTTCAATGTGAGCTTGGTGCCTCGGTGACAGCTATTTAGGTGTGCTGCTGGTTCAGGGAAAAGCCTTGGGAATATTGCTAAGGTATGATATGTATCTGCCAAAGGACGATCCCGCTCCAGTTTTCTTCCCTCGCAGGGTTTTGTAGGCTGGAATGCGTAGGTAGGTGGCCAAGTTTGAATAGCTGCGCTATGTTAGTTCCGCAACGATGAAGTGTTATTATTTTTGGCTGATGCTAGAGCATAACTGGTGTATGGCCTGACAGACACACCTGAAACATTTCAAGCCTCTGGAAAAGAAATCTACAGAGTCACAGGGCTACATCCAGCCATTCTAACGGGAAGATATTGCTTTGCAGCACAAAGTGGGAGGAGACTTAATAGAATCGGTCACAGTACCTCTGCTTCAATACCCAATTTATGTCAATTTGTACCCAATTTTCCTATGTAGGTGGTTGAGAACAATATTACTATTTTTTATCTTCCAGGTAAGGGTAGTTCTCTTCTCATTTTAGCTGGGATAAGTATTGAAGTTGCTTCTCAAATGCAAGTTTCAGTCCATCATTGAATAATAACTTGAATTTGTCCCTCTTTTCTTAACCCTTAGATTGGAAACATACTTGCACAGTCTGAATCGGCAAGTCTCAGTCCTAATCGTTCTTTGTTTCTGAGAAGTACCGGCAAAACTAGTATTTGACCACTATCCCTATCAATCTCAATTCATTTTTCAGCCAAAAAAAAGTTATAAAAGGTTTCAAATGTATCTAAGTTGCTTTCTCTAACTCAGCTGACTCAGGGATGAAACTTCATGATGAAGGTCTTGATTTTGTTACGCAAGGAGCCAGCCAAAGCCATGTTTTGTTTTCAAAGCAGAACAATAGTTAAAATACACAAAAGAGAAAAAGGCTCAGAGGATATAAAATTGCAGTTAAAAATGAAGAAAATAAGCAATTAAGAATTTTGCCTCAATAGCCACTATACTTCAGAACAAAAACAGGAGCTCACGTGTTCATTGCTTATTTCACTGGATAAAACTGGAAACCCAGATGACTTCACAGGTGGATCTTAGATAAAGGTAACCGTTTTCACAGCAATTATCCGTGGTACTTCTCATGCTGGCTAACGCTTTCTGCATGAGCCCAGCAGAAACACAGGCTGCTTTTAAAGGCAGTCAACAACGAAGAAAGATTTCGAGTCATTGAAAGTCCACCCCAAGGCAAATCACAGTGCACTTACCAGCTGAGAACATTTTCATATAGGAAACCAGCAATGATATTCTGCCTGTATCTTCTGTATATTTTTGAGCTGTTAGGAGATCTCCTGTGTTGCCACATGCTATCAGCTCACTTTCAATCTCGTGGATCATATATTCAAGGGAATTAGCAACAGCAGCAGCAACATTTGCAAACTCGTCTATCTGCAAGGCAGAGTGAGAACTCCTCTTGGTTCAGGCCAAAGGTGATGTCGAGTTTCTCCCGTTATTTCTTCTGTCATTTCTGGGGTTTTTTGTTCGGCACTTGGTGTATCACTGGAATTAGATGAGGCTGAAATACCATTTGCCTCAGGATTCTTTTGAGCTTAAGATTCCCACTTCTCTGGAGAGGTGTACTGTCAAGGACAAAATGCCTAAGAACAGCATTCAGTTAGGAAATAGATGATGGTCACTAGTGCCAGTATTCATCTCACTGCTGTAATAACATGAGGGGCTAGATGACCTCCACAGCACTGAGGCAGAAGTTATGTCTGCTGTCAGACATCAGCTGTGCTAGCCACAAAAAATATCTTTAATAGACAGATTTGGTAAAGCACTTGGTAAGAAACCCACATTGTTTGTATAGATATACGCAAATCCCAGCCTGTACCTGGAAGTATGAATGACAGAGCAGTCGTGATGCAGTGTCCACGTCTCAAAGCTAGGAGAGGAATAAGGCAATTAAAAACCTGAACTGACCTCCTATCTAGTCTTGTTACATTTAGCAGTTGCTTGAGTGCCTTTTGCCCAGCTGAGAAACATCAACAACATCTGCCCAGTTTAGAAGCACCTAAGCAAGGGCTTTTGGGAAACAGCCAAAGCTTAAGGACTCTTTGGCACCCTCAGGCCTTCAAAAAGAAAATCTAGAAAGCTTCTCCAGTGTTTCAGAAAATTGCAAGTTGAGTTAAAACCATTAATTGCACAATTACAGGTGATGTTCCGTGGATGAACTTAGTTTCTTAGCCATTCTTCACAGATTCCTTTAGAATTTATCCAAATGTCCCAGCAGTCTGTGAATCACAAACACTGTCTGGGAGAAGCTGTGTCTAAGAGTATGCCGTGAACAAATCATTGCATTTACAAAATAAATATTTTCAGATTTTTTTTTCTTCCTTCAGAGGTTCATTTAACATCAGTATTATCTAGTACACAACATAGTTTTATATGCTGTGCACTGAGATTGTTTATAAAATAGTATCAAAGATAGTTTTGCTCCTTTTATTTTCTCTACTTAAGGTCGAATAAATATGTATGCACTCAATCTTCAACCACCACAGAACTCTAAAATCCCCCGAAGTTGTGACTTTGACTTGAAAATAATAAGACCGCGTAGCATTTTGAAAGAGGGAAGAAAGGTAAACCGATGGCTTAGTTTTGGGGTTTTGCACCTCTAAGGAGAGCTCATAAGTCCTCTTTTAAAATTTCAGCCTTCAATAAATTTATATAATAATAAGCCTGGCTGCAGCTACAAGTGGGATGCAGAAGCTGCAGGATACTGAAGCCACTCCCATAACATTTAAGCGAGGGTGTACATCAAACCAGGAGATTTATAGTAATCCCCTGCTATTAGACACACTTTTCCTGAAAGTGTGAGTTCCCCTATTAGCTGCTCAGCAGGGACTCCATTTACCCTGCAAGCTTCCTGAAGTGGTCTGAGGCATGCAAAATGTTTAAATTTGGGGAGAACCACAAACAGCAATATTCCCAGAGTACAAAACATGACCTATTTTTTTAATTGCTCACAAAACAAGACATGTCCAAAGTGACACGGATACAAATAGCTTACTTGAACTTGCCTAGAGCCAGCTCTCTAAATCACATACCGTAGGAGGGATTTCATTGTGAAGCCTCGTTGGTTAGGTCAACAGTCCATCAGGTGAAAAACTGATGCTCCAGTATGTCAGAGACCAGCTTTCTTGGAAAGAAGAGATTATAACAACATCGAGGCTGCCTCAGGCTTTGATTAGTCTTCCCGTACCTGAGGAAGAGCCCGCTAGTAAAAAGCATTTTGTCAGCAACTTCAGTACTGCAGCTTTACATTCCTGTCATTCCTGGACCATAAGAGCTAAGCATTTTCAAAATACCTGGTACCTTAAGGCTTTAAGGTCTTCCTCCCCTTTTCAGTACGTACCTCTCAGCATTATTGACTGGAGAAATACCAGCCTACTTAATTTTGAAATGTGAAATTGCAATAGATTGTGAGCTGCAGTAGGTATGCGCATCTCCAGACTGGGAATTCACCCAGGGAAAGCACTTGGGAAAAAAAAATAAAAAATCCCCTGATTCAAAAAGCCCTAAATCCTGTTTCTTGTGGATACTCACTACAATGTGTTTGTGCTTAAGAAACTTGAGAGACTTTCTTTTGTTTAGCTGAAATTAAAGATGGTAATCTAAAGTCTCAAAACCCTGAATCACAAAAATTTGTCACATTTCTGCTTATAAAAATGTTCTGTTAAAATCTTTATTATATTATCTGTGTGATGGGGTGAATGAACAATAAAAAAGAAGTTCTGTAATCGATTCTGAAGTTAGCTTCCCATCATTAGCTAATAATTTGGTTAGGTATCAAGACATTTGATTATAAGGCTTTTATTTATTATTTACATTTTGTGTTCACTACATCTATCTTCAACTCTTCTGAAAGAGATTAAATGGAGACTATTTTTAATTTTGATACCAACAACTGCAAAACAGTCCTTGAGATCTAGTAATACCAATCCAGGAATGCTTACAGTTAAACAGTTTGTCAATGTGGGTTAGATGTAATTAGTACGGCTTGCTGAATGAGCTCTTTTCTTCGCATTTTTAACAGTCATGGCGACGCTGATCTGAAGACGGAATCACTTTAGTGTCAATGTCCATTTTAGATAGTAGTGCACTGCTGAAAGCATATTCATACTGTAACCACTGCCCGTCACTAATAGAGAACTGCATTTGGAAGGATTTTCTTCAAACTGATAGATCGAATGTGAAACTGCTCACAAATGCAGGTTACGAGTCTTTTCTGTTGTAGAGATCTCTGTGGCTACATATTATTTCCAGCCACTATAAATGAAAAAAAAAAATAATGTTGAAATCAATAAGAATTACAAGTACGCCTCATCTTCTGACGGTGTTACACCTGGACAGTTGCAGCATTGCATTGGCATGTTAAATGGCAACTTGCATATTTACAATGTTAATGTATTCACAGCAAACAGCTAATTAGTTTGCATTTTGCTTCTGGCATAGAAAAATTGATTTTTAAAAAATCAATGCTTTTGGCTCCCCCGCCCCCCTTTTGGCTTGTCCCAAAATACAAATTAAAGTTACAAGTTTTTTCTGTTTGGGAATTTAAAAGGTGTATATGCAAATAAGGTAATAGGCATATGATGCCAGAGTTGGGTAAGTCTTTTCTCCTTTTCCTTTAATAAAATAAATACTTGTATGCAAACATCAGATCTCATCCTAGAGTTAATATATACAGCTAATAGATAATTACTATGAGTTTAGATGTGATCCTAATCTAGTAGTAATTAGGGTATAAAGGAGGTGGGATTTTTAAATGAACCCTTCAGTGTAGGCCAGCTCAGTGTCTTGTAACGTCAGTTTAAGTCCTTTCATTGGAAAGACTCCAAATGCAGTAGTATTTTACTTCCTTAGACAGAGTAAAACTTCTTTTGGCAGGGTAAAGCTTCTTTTATTGGTAAAATTTCAACATTTGAGAAGACTGTGAAACGATATAGGAATTTAACTACAGTCAAAGGTTCTGAGGCCCTGTGACTGATTTCAGTGTGAGCATTGCTCTTCGAGACCGTTATACACAACTAGTTTCCCCGAGTTTACTTAGTATTCTTCAAATATTACTGTATCAAGAAATTTGGCTAATATCCCCAAACTGTTCTCTGCTGGGAAGTCAATGTTAACCACAGCCAGGGTTCTGCAGACTCATACACAATGTGGACATTTGAAGAGCAAAGCAATGGTAACCAGATCTCCCTCCAGTGCTGAAAGAGCATCCTTTCCAACCACAAAGTTAGAGGAGAAGTTTTGGCGCAAGTAGAGACAACAGTTTAATATATGCCTAAAGAACAGTTTAATAGGCTTTGTATAACTATTTCCCTCCTGCTCAGATATTGGTATGCGCCCATTCCTACTCTAACCATGTGGAACACATACTCTTCTGCCACATGTTAGATTTCATACTTTATACTATTTAAATACCACGGCACTGTGTGTTATTAATCAAAATCTAAATATTTTGGAGCTGTTTGTTAAACAGTTTTCTAGCATCAAAACCTTACAAAATCACAATCCGAGACACTCAGCTGCCTTGAAGCTCTCTTCAGAGAACAGTTCAAAGAGGAAGCCTTTTGTAGAGGTCGCTTGACTATATTCAACCCTATAAATGCAATGAGACATTTTTTGTTTTAAATGTTAGGAACAAAGAATGTTATGTAATTGTTTTAAATTGTTGGACTATTTAAAAAGTCATGTCAAAATAGTTAAGTTGCGTGATGAGACTTGACTTATAACTTTTGATGTGCACAAGCTCTAAAGCATGCCTATTATTAATTTCAGAAATAGTTTTGGATACCTACACTGAATTAAACTGTCACAGTTGATGTCATTATTAAGCAAGATTATAGACCATGCTCAGAAGTTCAAATAGGGCCCATTTCAAAAGTCCTCTCGGTAGTTATGAGTCCTAGAGCAACCTACAATGGCTGGTCACACCGGAGCAGGGTATGAAAGCTCTTTTTGTTTAACGCTCGTTTTCTCCATCCTAGTTACAGCAGGGTGGTGTCAATGCAAGAGATTTTAGTTGTTAATAAATGTAATACATCTCATTAACATTTTTAACCTGCACATACAACCGATACGGAGCATAAAAAAGGAGCACGTAGTACTTTCTCTCTTGATTTCAAAACTGCGGATCTGTTGCCTGCATGAAATGCTCTCGGACGGAGTAACCTCACTGCAGCAAACAAAATCTAGCGGACGGTTTAGTGGATGAACATTCTTAACATTATCAATCAAATTGCAGGCGTCTGTAGTACCACCTTCGCCTTCTTATGCGATGTGCGATCAAGCAGTGTTAGATCCACCCCGTATAGCTCAGTCGCTAAACCAGAAAGAGATACTGCAGCAGACAGCCTAATGCTGGACCTGCTGCATTCTTAAAAGCCAAATTAGCATCCTTAAAAGTGGAAATACATCAACGTGTGTACGCTTTTAAATACAGTGAAGTGTGGGGGAAATTACTTACAGAAATATTTTCAGCTACACATTAAAAAGAACTCTGAACTACACAGGAAAAAATTGCTATCTACTCTGAATTTTAAACAGAGCGACAGGATTTTGTCATGCTGTTTCCAACACTGCTGTTTTCAGGTTCACCGAAATGTTTGATACCTTCACAAACTAGACGGAAGATTCGATCTTATGGCAGTAGTCTCACTGAAGCCTTATGACCAGATAACCACTTAATTTTACACTGTCATTTACACGTGTGCAAACCTGGAATATCTTCTCTGGAATTAGTTTAAACTACTCCTGTGAATGCAGATTTACAGAAAAGAGTATTGAAATTAAAGCACACTGTCTAGCAACACTTGTTACTTTTAAAGATTTTAAAAATAGTCTTTTTAGCTAGTACAAAGAAAACATGGGCACGCATGCATACATATGGCTGTACGTACTCACACGCCTCCCCTAGAAAAGTAGCATGCCAGTATTGGCTGGCTGGCTGCTAGTCATTTTGATCCAGGCAATCAACACAGAAATAACATATAGTTAAATTCTCTTCTCTGAGGAATTTTAGATAACAACATTGAAGTAATTCATGGAACCTTTTCTTATTCTGTGTTAACTGCTTAAAAAAAAATCTAACAACTTACACTACAACATGGTTCTAGCTGATTACAAAATGATAAAAAGCTGATTATAAAATAAGCCTTGCAAAAATAAATAGTTTTGTCCCTGTTTCCAGAAACAAGATGGTACTAGCAGACAAATTATTAAATACAATAATCTGGACATGTTTGTCACTGTCAAGTGCGTGGAGAGCCTAGAAAAGTGATTATTTCTTAGTCATGCAAATTACTGGCAAGCAAAATAAAATTGCCAGTATTTCTGGGGCAGCATCAATGTTTAAAGTGGTTTCCTTTTCTTTCACTTTTTCCAATTGTTTTTGTAGTAACTTTTGTTTGATTGTGATAAACCACTCTCACCTACAGCATTTACATTAAGAGTTCAGCAAAATATATACTGTAGAACAGGGAAAAAAATACGGACCTCCTAAGGGATTTGTACCTCCTTTCCTCCTCCCGCTCTTTTTTTTGTTGTTGTTGTTATAGATATGTCTCTAAGGTCTCTCTCTTGGTGTTTGGTACACTATAGCTATGTTACAGCAGAATCTTTACAGTTCGGTCTGATCTAGTTTTTCAAATGTGGGACACATTCTGCTGACAGGTATCAAGTGCCTCGTCTCCTGGCAAATGATCAGTTCTGAATCCCGTCCTAACCGATATTTGCTCTTTGGGGATGGGAAAAAAACACAACATGTTTTATAAAGCTCAAATTGGCCTTATCAAACAAAACATCTGCTAGATTCGTGAGTGACTTGTGACAGCAGGAGACATCAGCACTGGCCTCCCCAATAGAAGTCACTGCAGTTAATGGAAGCTATTATGGAAGAATTCTGGCAAGAATATTTTTTTTTTTCCCAAGCAGCTAAAAAAAAATTAAAAGAAAAATACGTTATGTTGTTATGGTAACAGCTATTTGAAAAATACTGTAACAAAAGGCAACCGAATATCAAACTACCAAGCTGCTAGTTTGACTATTTGTTTTTCTTTTTAAGCAGTTTATTTACAGAGATCCCCTCCCTCTTCCTTATGCAGCCACAAGTGTGAGTGTGCATGCTCAGGTAAGACACCATCTGCAGAGAGTTTGTGGTAGAATTCCAGTCTTAGAGCGGCGAAACTCTAGATACCGCAGATTTTTACACATCACCAGAACGTCCAGTGTTACATGGTCTGAGTCCCTCCCTCACGTGGCAACAAAACCACGTTTTGTAGCATCTCCAGTCTGCACTTTCAGCGCAAAGAGGTGTTCCCGCACTCCTGTTGCTTCATGGGGTATGGCCAGTCTCTACGCGGGTACCACAGCTACTCCCTGGAAAAGCGCGGTATCGCATCTCTGCGGTCTCGGAATCAGCACCTTCCCAACTGCTGGGAAAACAGGGTTCCAAAACAGTCTCAGGAGTTAAAGCAGAATGCAGCAACATACCTTTCCGCAGCCTGCAATTGCATTTTGCACTTTACAATTTCTCAGAAAATTTTCTCTGAACAAACACAAGTTCCTACACGTGCTAACTTCAACATCTTTCTTTGAATAGGAGCATCACTCAGATAAAGCTTCTGTTGAAGTTAATGCATAACAACTTGGGTAATGACCAAAAGGTCTGGCTGCTTGATTTTACATTTACTGATGGATGTACAGCAATAATATGAAAGAGCTGGAGGACACCGCCACCTCTTCCTCTTAGACCTGTGCTTTCGGCTAGCATGTTTAAAAAAACCCAGACAAACAGCACACATTTCTGTGGTACTTGTCTCAGGCTGAACAAACCTTGAAGCTTTGCGAAATTTCCTCCAAGCAAGTTACACTGTGCAAGTACTGCGTAGGAATTGTGAACATCCTATTTCTTAATACGGAGATGAGATTTTAGAAACGCGAAACTTGGATTTTGTTTCACTGCTTTCAATCCTCTGAGGTGTTTAACGGTCCGCATTTACAGAGAGTCCCATTGTAATGAGAGTAACCAACATGGCTTATCTAGCAGGATTACGAACAGGGGGGCAGGCCGATATATAGATGTTGGCTTCTAGTTGCCGTAACCAGGAATTTTGTAGTCATGTTGTTTTCTAAATAGACAAACGTTTGTTAGCATCAACATTGAAAATTAGTCACATTCCTGTGCAATAAAAGCCACAAGAAATATTAGACAGCAAAAATCCACGACAGCTTATTTTGCATCACTTTGCAATGAGAAAGTGAGCTATCTGTTCTCTGCGACCATCCAAATCCAGCAACAATGTGCTACTGCTACTGACAGTCATATCTATATCTGGGACTGCGTTTGGAAACCGAATGCGAATGGGGGTATCTTCTAACCCACCCAAAAATCCCTTCAGCATTTCAGACATTCCACTCAAAGTGATTCTTTAATGTGGGACCTACTTACCACATTTGTTTTGCATTAGAAAATGCTGTATAGGTTGTTTACATTTGGAAAAGCCAGTGGAGAGAGATTTCTGTAAGTGTTCTGAAAGAAAGATTGCACCGTTACTGTAACAAGGACAATTATGAACAGACACAGGTAATAGCTGTTTAGAAAATGTTAGGAGCATTATTGTGGATAATAGGCATTCTTTTCTTAGCATTGCCCTTGCCTGAGTTTCATTTTCCATTGGTGTTGTCCGCCTAGATTGCTTAAGACAGCTGTAGTCTTCTCATTTACATTAAGGTAACAAAAAGTTGACTGCTGGGTTGTCCCAGATGGAGTTCATCTGTACAAAGGTCTGAGACTGTGAGGGAATACCTAAAATGTCAGACATGTCCAGCATCTAGTGCTGCTGCAAATTATCACCTCTTCCAGGTCAGAAAGGCCAAAATAATTTCCAGCTCTATTTTTCTAAAAGCCATTTTCATTTAATCTGTCCTTTACAAATGGTAAATTTAATGAGAACTTCAGGAATAATTCAAACTAAAATTAAGAAAAAAACCTTGATATATATGTATTCAATTCAAATGTATTGTAGTAAGCAAGAACCTGGCCACTATTGAAATAGTTCTCAAGTACTATTGAAATAATAGGTATGTTTGCAAAGGAAACCTGCTTTATTTTAAAGTGACGGTATGCATTATTTCAGCTTCTTCTGATAACAGCACATTTAATACCAAGGCCAAGATGCAATCAGTCTTTTTTGTTGGGAGAAGGTGTTATATTGTACCTGCATGCTTATGTTCACCTAGCAGTTTCAGTCCGCTAAGCAGCCCGAGGTTCAGCAGGGCTGCTGCTTGCTTGCTCTCCGCTGTATTCCTCTTGCCCGCTTTGTTTGACAGGGAGGGGGGGAGCACAGGAGGTGAGAGTGGGACCAGGGGAAAAGGAAGAGGTCTGTCTCGTTAGAGACACCAAATGAGACTGCAGTGAATAGCTGACGTCCTCTGTAATTATACGCACACCGAACTCTTTACAGCTGACTTAAGTTACTTCGCACTGCACTGGTGTGGCCCTCCGTATTGTTTAAAAGCAGCATCTATTTACCGTAACAATAAATGTGGAGATTCGTAAAAGTTCACTTGATCCCGATAAGAAGACAGTTCACTTGATCCCGATAAGAAGACTGATAATTAAAGGGCAACGCAACCCAGATGGATGGATGGTAAGTGCCTGAAGCGGCATGTTAGGAAGCATAGGCTGTTTTTGTACAAGCGGGTATACATGTGTAGGTTAAGGCTTGCAGAAAGCCCTTCAGGTAGACAGCTTTTGTAGAGATACTTAAAGTAGAGGAAGGCCAGAACCTGTCCTGAGAAGGTTGGCCCAGGAATTCTCCTGGGCAAAGTGACAAATACAAAGCTCTGGAAAAGGAAAAATACTTTAAAGCACAATGTGACTAATGGACAATCTCTACAAAACCTTTGAAAGAGGCCTCCACACCATTTATTCTTCTTTCATGCCTCCTCTGTGAGAAAGAACAAGTTTAAGGTAAGTTTAAGACATACTGCTGATTCTATGGGTTAAGCTCTTGATGGCATGGAGTCTATAAGAAAGGGAAAAATGGGGTTGAGTATGTGACAGACTCCTCTCGTTATGGGATCTCCTATAGGGAAGGGGGAGGACAGCTCTTACTCCTTTTGCATCTATCATTTGGTTTACATGGTAGACACTGCATTTTACTAAACCCTTTTTATCAAGAAAGCAAGCAGCTGATAACTAGAGAAGTGAATAGTCTCAATCCCATATGGACAACTTGGGAAATCAGATTCTGAAGTGGCTGTATCCATGCTTTGTAACAAAAGGGTCTTATGTCTGATAGGACCTGACGCCCATCCCGTGTTTGTTTTCTTTGTACCGATATTGATGCGCTGGGCGCTTACCTCCTTGCAGAAAATGTCGTGATGAAGTGCTGACTTTTGACAAGCATTGCAGTGATTTCCAGAGACCAGAGTGTAGAAAATAGTAGCCCGGACTGTTACTGAAACACAGACCATAATTGGGATCTTAAATGAATAACATTTCATTTGTGATGATACCTCGTTTGATACCTCAAAATAAATTTCCAGCTGAACTAAGACTTATAAATGTTCTAGGTTTGTTTGTTTTTTGTTTTTTGTTTTTTCCTAACAAACACTGTCACCAGTTACACCGGTCCCATCAAAGTCCCATTTTAAAGAATGGCTTAGTTGGTTCACATGTGTGGGCTTTTTCCTCAGTAGTTCTAGTTCGGAACATGTCAGAACTGTTTAACACCAAGCCAAGTGCTCATTCGGTCACTTTGTAGCTATAGAAAAGACAGTAATTTTGCAGTGCTAAATAGCAAGGTGAATAAGGTTAGCAAAAAAGGTAAGGAAAATGCGAGAAACAGAGGCCGTCCCTTGAATGAGTGGCAAAGTATGGTCCTATTCCATTCGACCTGAATGTCCGTACCCCTAACAAATCGTCGGCAAGCGCAAAGCCACCAGCCTCTCCCAGCCCCTCACTTTGGGGCTGCCAGGAGCTGGGAGGAATTTCCCAGGCGTGAGAGGTTCCCTGGGTCTTCTGAAAGGAGATAAAACCAGACAGACCCAAGGCCTACGGGGCGGCTGCTCTGGCTTTGATAGCAGCTGATCTTTTGTAATTTCTTCCCTGTAGAACGGTCAGAATAATCACCCATGGTGAAGAAGGCTGCGCGCACCCCCTTCCTCCTTCACCTAGCGCATCCCAGCCCGCTCTCGGCTCCATAGCTGCCTTGGAACTTCCCGGGCTCGTGGTTCTGTGTCCCCGATGTCATTAAAAGGCTACAAAAAGCTACCCAAACACTTTGTTAAACAGGCGTGTAAGGCACTGCTTTCCTCCTTGCGTTGCATATGCACAGCAGATTAGGGGCTTGTTTAGGAGGCAGTCAGGAATCTCTTTGTTTCCTTCTTTCAGGTAGAAGGTGAATTAATCCGTTTGGAAACTAGCAAATCCACCCCTCCCCTCCTCCCCCCATATGCCTGAATTCTTCCAGCCTACATCTCTTGACAATAAAGACAGATAAAGCTCGGATACCTTTCCAGGCGAAGGGATTGAGCCTGTTTCTTTGCATGCAAGTTTTCTAAATAAATCGCTTTTGTCGTTTAAAGCCGTGATGAATGGAGACACAGGGCCAGGTTGGTCGCTGGAACAGTACAATGGATGTAAGAAGGTTTTTTTCTTTGCCATATAAATCATTCACATTGTTTAAGGTACATTGATCAATCTAATGGCTTGTAATAGGCTCCTAATTGCCACTAGAAAAGTACTGCAAGCTTGCATTTGAACGTGAAATGGTTCATGATCTGAGCTGAAATTCACCTTAAGCCTGAGCTCCCGTAATTACAGAACACAGGAGGAGCACAATGAACGGTTCCCAGTCTTTCCTCGCCCTAATCCCAGGACAGGGGGAGGGGGGAAGAGGGGAACATACGAACGGGGGGTCCAGCGTATTTTCCTCCTCCAAACCAGGCATTCATTAACGGGCGAAACCTGCGGGAGGATTTATCGGTCATTGTGGACCGAGGAGAACTTTGTAACGTCAGTCACCCTGCCCATTACGCTCCCGCGTCTCTCTGTCTGCAGACAGACAGCTTGCTTAATCACAACCAGCAACCCGAGTCACGCCCGGCTAAAAAAACGTGCTGGAAAAAGCTAGGACGGTAGCAGCGAGCGGGATACTGGGAGAAACGCGGGGACGGGAGTCTCCCGTTGTGAGGATGCTCTGGTGAGGCAGGCGCCTGCTCTCCTGTCTCTCACCCTCACGGTGGTGGTGCNGCGCGTGCCCTGCCCCACCCGCGCGCCGGGAAGCGCGTGCGGCCCGAGGGGCGACACGCCGGTGCAGCGTTCCCCCGGCCGAGGCTCCTCAGGCGGGCGGCAGAGCTGCGATGCTGTTGCACAGTCTGCCAATAACTGTAGCAATTAAAACCGTCACGCGGTCTGCAGTCACCTTCCTTCCTTCGGCACCAGCCTGCCCCGGAATTGTTGAGGCGTCTTCGGCCGCGAGGAGCAGGACGGGGGAGGTTTGAAACGCGTGGGCCAGACCAGTTTGGCGCGAGAGAATGAGTCCCACGGACGCGTTTTTGACTGCGCCCGGGAGACGAGAGGATTCCCAAAACCACCGCGCAGATTGTGGTGGGGGTTTTTTGGTGGGGTTTTTTTGTTGTTGGTGGTGGTTTTGTTTGTTTGGTTTGGGGTTTTTTTTGTTGTTGTTGTTTTTTGTTTTTTGGGTTTTTTTTAAACGCAGGGGCAATGCGGGTCGCCCTTGTTACTCCTAAATGGCGTCACCTTGAAGACCGAGGGAGAGCTGCAAGCCCAGCCTGGTGCTCCACCTCGGGGCTCTGTGTGCAGAAACAAGCAGAAATTGTTGGAGAGTGCCATAATTTTCCCTTAATTTCCATGATCTGTGTGATGCCGGTGCTCACTCCCTTTTTATTAACTATAAAAGATTTCCTTCTAATCAAAAGCTGCGCTTCATCTTTGCCCACAAATGAAAAACTCTACAGCAGAAAGAATTCAGTGGACTCAACAGGCACCGAGGTCTGTATTTTAACACCAGCTCTGGATATCCTTCCCCCTTTTAATAGCTGCTCTTGGGCAGAATAGTGGGGAAGCCTTTCCTTAACTGAAGTTAGTAATTTATCANGCAGGTTGCCAAGCTAACGGCTGCGGCCGCTGCTCCTCCGCTTGCGACAGGGAGCCAATCACCGAGTCACCAGAGCTTCTTGACCAGACTTGGGCGAGAGGCGNTGGGCCAGACCAGTTTGGCGCGAGAGAATGAGTCCCACGGACGCGTTTTTGACTGCGCCCGGGAGACGAGAGGATTCCCAAAACCACCGCGCAGATTGTGGTGGGGGTTTTTTGGTGGGGTTTTTTTGTTGTTGGTGGTGGTTTTGTTTGTTTGGTTTGGGGTTTTTTTTGTTGTTGTTGTTTTTTGTTTTTTGGGTTTTTTTTAAACGCAGGGGCAATGCGGGTCGCCCTTGTTACTCCTAAATGGCGTCACCTTGAAGACCGAGGGAGAGCTGCAAGCCCAGCCTGGTGCTCCACCTCGGGGCTCTGTGTGCAGAAACAAGCAGAAATTGTTGGAGAGTGCCATAATTTTCCCTTAATTTCCATGATCTGTGTGATGCCGGTGCTCACTCCCTTTTTATTAACTATAAAAGATTTCCTTCTAATCAAAAGCTGCGCTTCATCTTTGCCCACAAATGAAAAACTCTACAGCAGAAAGAATTCAGTGGACTCAACAGGCACCGAGGTCTGTATTTTAACACCAGCTCTGGATATCCTTCCCCCTTTTAATAGCTGCTCTTGGGCAGAATAGTGGGGAAGCCTTTCCTTAACTGAAGTTAGTAATTTATCACCAGGTGTCCCTCTGCGTTGCTCTGATAATCAACGGTGGTTTCAAGATCACNACGCAATTATTTATGTCGGCGATGAGCAGTTTGCCTGCTTCCTGCCCACGTCCCTTCTGTTTGGCAGAAAATGAGGCTGCTGCTCTTGAACTTGGAAGGGGTTGCCCCTTTCCCACCCGTAAGATCCATGTGCAAAACTCCGTGGCCTTCCTAGGATTCGGGGGAAATTGTACAGCAACCTTCCATTTAAGTGCTGTTAAATCGATGTAGTTGGAAAATATTTGGCAGCCCTTGCCCAGAGCTCTGTTTGAACAGAAGAGCCATTTCAGCTGACGCTCTTGAATATGAACCCAGGAGCCTCCCAATCAGCTTTAATGAACGAATTGTTTCCCAGCTTTACCTCCTAAAGACAGCAACTTAAGTAGTTGCACAGATCAAAAGCCAGGCGTAAAGGGAAGATGGGAAACAATACTGTTCAAAGGAAGTGAACTCTTGCATTTAATTAGGCTATTCTTCTTTATTAGTATTCTTTTTTTTTTTTTTTTTAAGATTTATGTTGATTTAACCGTAATGTATTTATGATGTAAATATATTCCGAGACGAAAACGTCACGGATCAATTGTAAAGGACCCGGATACATAATTTTAAAAAATCAGTTTCAGTTTATATGAGGTTCTCACCCCACTTTCGCTTCTTAGTCAGATTTGTTTATGCAGAATCGACATTTAATAGTGCTAATTGCACTCCAGCTAAATTGCCCTGATTGCAGAAAGGGAAGCAATTTTCGTGCTCTCTGTCTGGGTTTGGAAGAAATTGTTTTATATTCACCTCTTTATAAAGAAGTGGAGATAAGGCACGGAGCCTTTGCACAAATTGCACTTACGGGCTGACTGGCAGCATTCAGGCGCTATAATAGAGCATTATTTGGCCGTTTTGAATAATGTAAAGCGTTCGCTGAAAGCTATTCTCCTGAAAATTGCTTTAACTTTTAAAAGGGTGATGATTCACTCCAAACCAGGCCTTTGTTACATTGTCATTATCCCCCCAAATGTTTTAACAGTCAGCTCGACACTTTAGCATAACACGTTGATCTTTGTTGAAAAACTCGATTCGGGCGGTCTGCAGAAATCTGTCGGAAAGCGCTTGACCCCCCCCGGCCCCCCAGCCTGGGGCGGCCGC
>VZTL01054541.1:73192-105768 GCA_013400535.1 Scopus umbretta
CCTGAGGGCCCTCAGCGGGGTCCCGCGGCTTGCGGGGGGAAAGCGGCGGGAACATCGCCCCGGCCACCCTCACCCTGCTCCTTCCGACAGGGATTTGAACCTGGCCGCCTTTCCCCGGCGCAAGGCTGTCAGGCCCGCGGGGGGTGATGGAGGCCCAGCCCTTCCGCAGCCGCCTTGGCGGTCGCGAAGGGCCGCTCCTCATGCCGGCAGGGCGGAACGAGCTGGCCTGAGGGAAGCGGTGAGGGCGGCGAGCCTCGGCCCCCAAAGCCGCGCCGACCTTCCCCACGGCCGTCAGGGCCGCACCGAAAGCAGGAGAGCTGTCGCAAGGATGAGCGGCTTGTTTCAAAGCTCTTCGCCAGGCAGTCTTTGAGACAGACGCATCCAAAATGTCATTATTCTCCCGGTTTAATTTTCATTCACGATGGCCACCGGTCACAAGAAACCTGTGCCATTTGCCAGTCTTTTCCTATGCGAACAGGCAAGATGCATGCAGTTTAACTACATGCAAACAAATAAAACGCAGAGCCCACAGAAACGCCAAGAACTGTAGATGCCAAGCTGTCCTTCCCTCTTCAGGTGGAAGTCAGTTGCACTGCAGCTGGCAAGACATGGCTGGGCAGATTCCTGTGCCACACGCACGCTACAATCAGGCAGACCTGTTAAGTAAGAGACCTTTCTTTGGAGTAGAGGCATCTTCCAGTACTCACCAGTTATTCCCTGGATCTTTGAATGCTGCACTTAACACGTAAACGTTCTACCAGAATATGCCTTTTCCCCTGTCACAATTCTCTGTCTGTCCTCTCTTACACAGAGGGGTAATAAATTCTTCACAAGAGGTTTTGTTTAGATTGTTTGTACGGATGCTTCGGCAGTCTCCTCCTGTTCTTTCTACATCAGAGCTTCCACATGCAGATTAATATAGGGCCTGACTCTATCGAATTGCGCATGCTCTTTAACTCCCAGCTACTTCAGCCAGAAGCTGGGAGCAACCTAATGCAAAGGCATTTAAAAGAAGAAGGTGACACCTCTTAATGGCTCACCCTTTCAAAGCCATTCACATGTGCTTAAAGGATAAGCCACTGTCACTTCCACCATATATTCTACTCCCTGTGATACTGAAAAACTTCTGAGTGATCGTTTTAAGAAGTAGAGGTGGACTGGTAATGAAAGACAGTCCTATTTGTCCTGTGAGCGAGGAGAGGAAGAAAGTTGCTTGCCGGAATACTGAGTATGGTGATGCCTTTTCACCTGCCCACTATCGAATGTGCTTCCACCTGCCACCCTGAAACAGCAGAGAAGCATTTCCTTTGCAATAAAAACCTTGTGAAGTGTTTGCCTTGTGCATTTGTACTGATTGAGGACTCTGGAGAAGAAGGCAATTCTTACTGTTTTTAAAGAACAAGGTATTTTATTATGGAAGTTCATCTTCCTAACAATGACTGACAATCATTAAAAAAAAAAAGGTTGTTTCATGAAAACAAAAGGATGACCATTTACATTCATTTTCTACCACAAACAATGAAATACCTGAAACGGCTGAGGCAGTAAATATTCTTTTCATGTCTTGAGAGATTATTGAACAATAACTTGACATTGTACTGACACATACCAACAGGGGTTCAAGATGTTTAGATAGCCCTGACCAAGTTGCACACTGCAGGAGGTCAAAAAAATGTTGGCTACACACTTACATGAACTATGTGTCTCTGTTGTTTTAACTCATGAAATTGATCTCTTACAGAGAACTTCAGGAAAAATGCTTCAGTATGAAAAAAACCTCCACTCTCTACAATACAATGTTTGGGTTTTTTTTAATATCTGAAGCAGTGATTTTATCCAGAACTATCTCAAATGTTTGTTATCATTTAACATATCCCAGGGCTCTTCCCCAATTACTCTCTGCGTCCTCTCACAGTTGCACCTAAACAGAAATCATCACTGACAAAACCAAAAATATCACAGACTGCTCTGAAATATTTTAAACCCCTAAAATCAGGTCTATGAGTTACTGCATGTATACAAGGGGTATTTGCCAACAAGTATTTTTACACAGTAAGAAAAATACCATAACATTTATACCTAATTTACAAATATTCCAGCATTATAGAAACGATGCTGTTGGCTTTATGTAGGGAACGCTGGTTACAGAGGCTGGAAAATGAACAGCAATACATAATTGAGCCCTTGTTAAAGGTATTCATCAAAAAATGGAGACATTCTTGTTTGCACCTGTCGCCTACACTATCTGTTTTTTTTCCTCTCTCTGCTTCTGCTTCTACTGCGTCTGCTCCTTCCTCTGTGTTCCACTTTACTGCACTTGTCCCCGTAGCTCTCTCTACATTTTTTCTTCTCTCTGTGCACATCTGAGCTGGGGCTTCTGGTTTCATTTTTCCTGTGCCGCTCTTCACCAGGGCTTTGACTTGGACTTTTTCGTATCTGCCTTTGCCTGGAACTGCTGTGACTTGTGCAAGGGCTTCTCCTGCTCCCCTCATCCATGCTTCGGCTTCTACTATCCCTCTCCTTTCCTTCAGTCTCTCTCTTGTTGGTGCTATGGTATCCGCTTTTGGACTTTCTTTCCCCCTCACAGGAGCTCCATTTGTTGTTCTCCACAGAACTATCTTGCTTTAAAAGTCTGTACTTCTCCCTCTCTTTGTCCTTGTTACCGTGACTACTGGAGAGATCTTCATAAAGTTTTTCCTTCCTCGTCTTTGCCTTTCCTTCTGAATCGCTGCTGCTGCTAGCCTCTGAAAACTTGTCTTTTTTTCTTTTCTTAGAATACATCTTCTTTTGTGCTGCTTTATCTCTGCTGTCAGTCTCGCTATCACTGCTGCTTACTGAAGTCTCACTGGAGGATGAGGAAGAGGATCTCATCTTATGTTTCTTGTGTTTACTTCTGCTTTTTTTCTTTTGCTGCTTTTTCTTCTTCCTGTCTTTCTTTTTCTTTTTCTTCTCCAGACGATCCAACTTCCTTTTATTTTCAAAATAGAAGAGCAGCGCAATCAGACGTGTTAAGATATTTTGAATTACAAAGTCCCTGTCTTTTAAAGTTCACTACTTCTGATGACCTATGCAGTAAATACACTATTTTCCATAAAAACGTGTTGAATTCCTCTCCTCTTTCAGCAAAGTATTATTTTTAAACTTCTAACCTGACGTTAACCATAATAAGAATCCTCCTGTAATCCACAGCTGCTCCCTTAAAACAGGAGGAATATGATTTTTTAAATTCTTTAATTTTAAAAAAGGTAAGTCAGATACGTCATCTTTGGCCTTGTAACTAGGAATAAATACATTCAGCAGCGCTTGTTTTTTCTTGTCAGCCTGCGCTGGAGACTTTGGAAAATCATTGCTGCTTTTGTTTGTGCATTTTTGTCAGAGATTTTGAAAATGAAAAAATGCAAGTAGCATTCACTTTCTATTAATGATGGAAACTGAGACTCTAAAGCTTACATCTCTGAGTTCTCCAGGCAAATAATACTGATCTTTTCAATAACCTCTTCTGTCACATCTAGAAATTTACACTTTCTAGCCACAAGTACAATATTCCATCATGCACATGCATTCACTGCTATTTGACTGCTTCCACCCAGTTTTTATTTTGCTTTCTGTGTTTATTCTTCTCAAAAAATTCATGACTAAATAGTGAAACTACTTTCAGTGTATTAAAAAAAAAATCCCTTCAGACTAGTAAAATCTGAAGGACCCAAATATTTACTGAACTTCCAACTTTCAAAATATAAAGTAGTATCATTTCATTGTGTTGGGCCAGCAGAAGTTCGAGCAAAGTAACTCAAACTACATATGCATTCCTTACTTAAAAGGAACATAAAATATGCCAACTATTTTCAGAGAATGATTTATTATATATGCAAATATCGTATGTACCTACCTACTCATGTACCTGCTTAGCCATTCACCTTTCTCCTCTCCTCCCACTCCCCGTATACAGAACATCTTTTAACCTAAAAAGGCCATTTTAACTAGTGAGACCTGTATGGGATCTACCAGGCAGTAGTTAATATTTTTCATTCTAAACATTTTCAGGTAATTTCAAGATAATGTTCCAAATTAACAGAGGAAAAAAATGTAAGTCACCTGACATGTGAAATCGGTAGGACAGAAGCAAAGAATGAAAACCTCATTAACTTTTTATTAGAACTACAAAACCACAGGGAGCTCCTTCTGCTGCAGCAGCTAACTTATAACCCCTGATCCGAGAGCAGCATGGAGCTAGGCTAACCTTGGCCCTGGGGTGCAATGCCAGGTTCGTTTTAGCCGGACGGGAGAAGATAACAACCTTTGCCAGGCTGTAAACCAGTAAACAAGAACATAGAATTTTTAATCCTGGAAGAAGATACTGTAAACAATGGAGTGCAAAATAGTATTTTAAAATACAACTGACAGCATCTTCAGTGAGCCAATTGTTATTATTTCAGTATTCCAGTTGAATTGGAAACGAGTCCCAGTGCAAAGGCATCACAAATCAATTAGAACAGCCATATTAAAAAAAAAGAACTGGCTTAAAAAACTATGCCGCATAATGCCATTTATGGTCAAGTGTATGTTAAACTAAAGCTGGTTTTCTTTGATACTGATGGTGCTAAGTTCTTCAATGGCATAGAAGAGTTACAGGGACAATCATGGAGTCAGAACTACTGGCGATACAGATCCCTTCCACTAGGTACCACGCTTACCTTAGAAGTTTCTGTTTTTGTTTGGTTGACAGTGATTTTAAAAATTCAACTTCTGGATCATCATCTCCTTCACTTGCCACAAATTCCTAGGAAAATGTGGTAAGACATTAAGTTCTTATATATAAAAATAATCTCTTCATTCATATTTCTGTATTAAAAGTGATGCCTCTATGTACCTTATTTTTGCACAGGCACAAATCTATTTGTATTACTAAGTCAGCTTAAGACTTTGGAAAGAGCAGCATACTCGCTACAAAATGAAAAAAACCCCGACTTTCTGTCTCAAAGCTGAGTAGGCGTTAGAATGTGGGTGTTATACAACAGAAGTTATTAGTAACATATGAAGAAAATCACTGCTAGGGAAAGAAACATTTCTGAAATAGTTAATAAAAATGAGCCAATTTTGGAGCCCACATGATTCCCCAGGATAAGTCACTCCATTGTTATCACGCTTGGATGAATAGGTAAGATGCTAGTCCTGCTCGAACCCAGAGTAATTTAAGCAAATTACTTTTCTGTCTCAGTTTAGTCATTAGGAAAATGGGTATTAACACATCTACCTTACTGTTCTGTTATTAGTCTTTCAATGTTCATAAAGTGTTCTAGCAATGCAAAATACTGTAATCATATCATCTACATACAGTAACACAATCAGCAAAGCACAGCTACTTCGGAGACCCTGAATTCTTCAAATTATGTGCATCTGGTACCCTACAGTTCTCCACCATGATGTTTTTAATTTTAGCCACACTCAGGAGAGGAAAGAAGAAATAAAGATTAAAAAGCTCTTCCAAAGAAAACCCACCACACCTAACATAAACCAAACATATTGATACCACTGGGATTCATTTAACAGTGCCCATATGCTACGTTTTTCTCAGGTACGTAGCTTTTTTAAATGCAAAGGTACCTCCATCTGTGGAGACACAATGAATTGTTGATTTACTCAAGATTTCAAGACCAGCTGAGGGCCAGCATCCCCTCTTTACTAGTGGTTTGACCATCCTGCCATATGAACAAAGGTTGTTTCATGGTGGCTCACTCAATATATGAGTTTTTCACTTTATATTTTTATTAAAGCATCTCAACTAGAAATGTACTTTGTGCAGTCTAAGTAAAGACAATTAAACATTTCCACTCCCAGAAATAGTAGATGTAACAATAGTCAATCAAGTAAAAAAAAAAAAATCAATCTTAAGATACAGCATTCCTGGCAGTTATTATTTGTGCATACTTCCTCAAACTTCATCCAAAGGCTAGCATTGCATCAGAAGTACACGGCAAACCCTCTAACCATCCCCTTTATGAAAAATTCAATTTCTAGTCACCCAGAGGAGGGACTTAATTTATGATATGTGGTTATAAAAGAAGTAATTTATGATTCATCATTCTGACTGAAACAAAGCTGGAAAACAGTAAGTTTTGGGACTTTTTTCTACTGGTATAGCTATTCAGCTTTCCTATGGATATGCATATTTGAAAACATTAAGTAGCAATTCACAAGCAATCACATTTAGATTTATAGACATTTTCAGCTTACTGGTAAAAAGATCATTACCTGTGATGGATCATTTGCGGTCAAGTTTCTCCCCAGTACATTTTGTTTCAGTGCAAACCCACTGTTTCTCATCTCCGCTATTAGCTCCGAGGGGTGCATTGATGGCCCTGTTCACAAAAATCACAGTTTGAATGTATCATTTATATCTCTCTACCTTTTTTGGACTCCACAGTAGGAATTCAGTTGAAGCTTTGTTAAGTAAAATCACAGCTAAATCAACTCAATAATCTTCTGCTGAGCAAATAATCAGATATGATTTTCTAAAACAGCAGTCTGGAGACTCAGAATAGAAAATAATTGCATTTTTCTTTAAGTACAAGGGGATTCTCTTATGTAACTTTGTCATGTTGAAAACAATATATTTAGGTAAGTCTAGTAATATATTTTTATTATAGTAAAAAAGCACAGGAAAACTAAGGAAAGCACGTTAAGACTTTTAGGTCCCTTAGAACAATGGGAAAATGCACCTCTAATATGTCACTAACAAGGCATTTTTCATAATGACACACATTTTTGAACTTAAACGTAAAAAGTAACCATTATTAGAAACTCAATATACGTATGGAAAATAAATAAATATACGAACAAATGATCTACGTCCTTATTTGTTCTAGGGACCCCCAGATATGCTGGGTCTCTAGGCTGTTATCCCCTAAGAGATTTCTGGTTTATCAGCTTAAAAAATATGCTATATATTGCATTAGGGTAGGTGTTTGGCACATGTTACCTCTCTCTGCAAACATCTAAGGAGGAGTAAAATACGGATGTATTTTGGATCATTCAGACTTGACTACATAATTTATAAACCCTGTAACTCACTTATAAACCCTGCAACTCTCTTGCTTTAATTGAATACCTGTGAGCATCAAAACCTCCCATACTTGCTTTATTAGGTACTACTTCTTCATGCTAAACATACTCTTCTGTTAGGTTACTTTCAGTAAAGTTCCTTAACAGTTCCTTCACTAACCTTACTGTCAATGAATTAGCACTGTAAACTATGCTACTATATACTTATACTACTGTATAAGTGTCCTGGTTTCAGCTTAATTCAGAGTAAATCTAAATGAAAAGGAATGTAAAATAAGAGCCTGGAGCACATGATTACTATTACTTCAGTAAACTACCTGTAAATGATAAGATTAACTAGTCTTATGAAACATACTCATCCTGCTTTGTGGTTTTAAGAGTTTCTTAATTCTGGAGATGGACAAAACTCATGCATTTTAAACACAGAAAAGAATGAAAAGGGTGATTTTTACTCTGGAAAATATATGGAAAGTAAAATAGTACTTTCTCAAAAAAAAGACAACTTCAACTTTTCCTTCGTTTCCCTGTATAGTACACTGCTTACAGAAACAGGCCTATGTGTAAAGCAGGAAGGAAACAGACAGAACTCTGAAAATGGTTTAAGGAGTCCTTGCATTACTGTCTGTCTTTTCACAAGTTCCTTATTTTGCCAGGCAAAAGAATTTTCTAATGAGGTACCTTTTAGTCTTTCCTTGAGTTTACATTTTTATTAAGTGGGGGGTTATTCCCCGCCCGCCCTTGTATTTTACCAAGAGTGTTTTTTCTTTTTACGTGTTACAGTATAAATGCAAGCTCACTGATAGTTAATGAATGTATATGGGCTCCAGTGTCTACATTTTCGCTTATTTCAAATTTAAAACCTTGTTCTGCTTGCCCAAACCTACTCTGGCTGGAACAGAAACTGACATTACACAGAAACCTAACAACAGAATTTGGTACCAGCTGATGTCTTGTTTTGAAAAGGCCACATAAACCAGCCATACAATTCAGTCAAATACCCTGCATGAGGAAGCTGAATGGAGACAAAGCGTAGAGCCATGAAAGAAGATTTCTCCATACCAAAGAAAAACCAAAGAAGCCAAAACATGTGACAGACTGAAGTCTGGAAGCCCCCTGTTCCAAAGGCAGCGAGAACCACTGCCTAACAAAGTAACCTAACTGACTTACCAGCTATTTCCCCTTCATTGTCTCAGCATTGTATACATTTTGATATGTATCGGACACCTAAGTATTCTCATTAGCACGATTAGACAAATAGAGGAATACAACTTGTCCAAATCTATACATGGGATTTGCAAAAGAGCTAAGACAGAAGCCCTATCTTTGTGGTGCCGTACGAGGACTATGGGCAGAATCGAGACCAGAGAGGCATGAAGGCATTATCGGCCTTCTGAAGCACAGTTCAAAACTATTTTCTAGAAACAAACCCTTCATGCATTCTTTGTGCATAACACTGGAAAGAGGTAAGCAAAAGCATTTCCTCTTTTACATAAAAAGCTTATAATGAATGCACAAGACTACTGATTTTTGTGCATTTGTGCCCAATGGACGCTGTAACGCACAGATCAATACAAGTGGAGAGGCCTGTCAGAGCGGCTGCTCAAGCTGGGATCCAACACACAACTGCATGCGAACTTTTGAGTTAGCTTCCATATGCTTTTTAGAGGTGAAATCAGCATTAAGTTTAAAAAATAAAAACCACAAGTAAGCTTAGAAGGAAAGCAAGCCAGACTAAAAATAAATGCATATGGTTTGTTTCCTTGTTTATTAGCGACATCAAGGAGACATTCATAGCTCCACCTACAGTATTTTACTTGCAACATGGTATTACCATGACAAGGAAGGTTAACAAATGACTGTTATTCCCGTTTTGTGGATGTATACAAGTTATATCACATGCACCTACACAACCTTGACAGTGGTTTATGAAATAAATTATTCCTGGCTTGGTCTCCCTTTAATTGTGGTGAGGGAAAGAATAATTTAGGTGCAGTCTAGCTTGTGAGGAGATGCAGGAATCTCCACGAAGCTTTATTACGTACATTATTTTTACTGTAATTAAAGGTTTTAGAAAACACTAGGAAATGAGATTCAGAAAATAAACCAACCCCATAAATGAAAGTAGAGTCAAAATACAGTCCTATTTCACAACCCTTCTGCGTGCAGACCCCAGCCAGGCATAACACAAGCACGCTGGCCACTGTGGTTGATTATGGAGGAGTCTCTTGCAGCTTGTGACTTTTCAGTTTAAAAAACATTAACATTTCTGAGAGGACAACGCAGGCAAACCCACTCACGCTTTTTTTCTGAAACAGCTGATGCCACTGAACTTCTGCTGCCCAATGACAGCAAGACCGCATTGCTACCTTTGTTCAGGTGCCAATGCTAGACTGCAGTAGGGAGAAAATAATATCTGATCTGGGAAGTCTAAAGAGACTGTTTTCTACCTGGTTAGAAGTCCAGGCTGAGAAGTGCATTTAAGACATCATATTTGACAATGGCTGCACAGCTTAATAGCAAACCTCTATTAATATCTACTTCCTGCACCACAACAACGAGAATCAAGAACATTTTTATCCTCATAATTAAGCTCCTTTGCTTGGAATCAAAGGAATCAAATGCTTGGGAACTTTCTTTTCCCATCCATGCCTCAACAGATTGCTTTTGATTTATACTTTAATGATTTTGATAAGCAGATCTGATTTTCTTTGAAACATCAGTGACAGTTTGAGGTCTTCCAGGATTCCTGGGCACAGCTATTTTATGTGACAGCATTGAGGCCTGTATCACTGTTCATTTTCGGCTGCTGTTTCGCAGAGTCTTAAAATACGTAGATGCCTGAACGTGTGAGCAAACAATCGCATTCCTGTTTCCACAGTATAAAATTTAAGTAGGGGATTTCTCCTGGCTAATACAAACAAGGGAGACAAAAAACTGTAAAAGAAACCCCAAACACTGAACCTCATTAACAGAGGTTTGAAAAATTCCACTTCTCAGAAGCATCCCTGGCTTCCTTATTTAGGAGCTAAAGCTTAAATCTTGGAGCAACCAGTATACTGGCTGCTAGAGGGCCTCTTCCTTTGTTTGGAGTGAACTGATTGTGGAATCCTGCTTGTTGGAGACGCGACTATGCCCAAGTGTGATCAAACTTGCTTTGCTTGATAAGCCAAAGAGGGAAATTTTCTCAGCCTGTCTTTGGCTTATGACTACACTTATGTAATCACTCTCCAAGATCTTCAGACAAAACAGTACTAAGTATCCCTAATAGCCATATATCTTAATTGGAACCTAACCAGATGAAGTCATAAACTGTAAAACAGACAGTAAAACTGAGCTGAGAGGCTCTCAGTTGGCTAAAATCTTGGGAACTGATGTTAGCTAAGTATTCTTGAACAGCACCCACCAACTTGCAAAAAGTCACTCCTACATCAGGCACAGAGAAATAATTCGCGTACTATGAAAACTGATGTCCTCATATATGCATTCCTTATGGACTTGTGAGACAGTCTGTGAGGAAGCTACCTGCATGATCTCACGCAGGTGAAAACATCTAAAGATGACACTATGCCATGAGTTGACAGAACATTAGATACAGGAGTCCTGTAAAAATAGCCGATTGCTACAACTTCTGACAACTAGTTTCTCACCATTCTTCCATCAGCAAACTAAAAATAAGTTCAAAGGTACGATGTTTCATCATCTGTTTCTTATTCTTTCTGAAACAAGTCAAATACAGTACCTTGCTATTTTTGAATATGACTGTCAAGCTTATTTTCTGGAATTTACATTCTGATAGGGGGAAAAAGAAAAGAAGAAAACCTTTAAAACTTTTCCAGATGACACTTGTTTAAAATGAAAACATTTATCTGCTTTAAAATTAATTCATAGTCTCAGAAAAGCTTTTTACCATATAGTGGAATTAACTGCATGCTGATATCATACTTATTTTTATACATTAAGACAACTGACAACTTGTTAAGTTTTCTACAGCTACAGGTACTTAAAATTATATTAAGGGCTTGCACAAAAGAGGCTCCATAGTTAAAGACCCACCAAAGGATTTTCAAAGTATTTTTTCATGGCCCTTGTAATTTTGAAGAAATAGTGCCATCAAGCAAATAGGTGACAGTTTCTTCCTGCTTCTTACTTGCCACAGAAGTTCTGGCTGCATTAGTTCTCTCTGTTATCTTCTGTTTACGATATTTAAGAAAAAAATCCAGATAGCTCAGTTGACTCAGAGCTGGGGCACAAAATCTGGAAACTCAAACCATTCAATGAAGCGTGAAAAGAAGGATTTTAGTCTTCACAAAGTACAACCTGAGTGCAACCTTAGCTTGACAGCTGTTGGTGCAACTTCATAACATTTGGACAATTAAATAAACAGAAGAGCTAAACAGATTTTTTCTGAAGCCTATGAGTGCATCAATCATACTAGGATTTCTACAGCATATTGTAAATTTCCTTTTTTTATAACAAAGAGCGCTCCAATTTCTTATCACACTTAACTGAGATCAATTTAACAGAATCAGTTCTGCTTCTATTAAACAGCCAGGTGGAGGAATATAATTCTGGATTTCAATTACTGAAACGCCCAGCTTACAGTAAACTCTCCCACCCCGCATTCCTACCTCCGCTCCTGTCCCAGAAACAAGAGAAACCTACAGCTGCAATTAATTTTTGATTCTGTCTGTACTTCTCTTGAAGCTACAAATGCAAAGTGTATGTAACACTCTTGTTGCCAGAACTTTTCCTCTAAGAGGCACGAGCACAGAACTCCTCTACGGGGAACAATGCTAGCTGTAACACACCATCTAGCAGGCCTTCATTAAAATGCCTATAAGTGCATTTTAAAAATTATCCAATATTAAAGAACAGTATGCTAAAACATCTTTTTATAATGACTGTGACTAAATACCACTTTTTCTGCAACAGTTTCAGTGGCAGTAAGGACAGACCATAATTTTATGATTGCCAGTATCACCAAAAATAGCAGTTTTACTTCTATCTACTCATGATGCACAGTCTTGACGGTACCCGCTGTCAGCAGTGCAGATGAGCAGACTGAATTACTCTTTGCAATCAGTTAAGTTTTAAATGGATTTTTATTGTGGCATATGTATGGAAAGCAAAGAGATAAGACGCAGTAATAGTGCAACCACTATTCCCACCTGTGGCAGGGGAAACTACAGTAACCAGTTGTACTTAGGTAGTGGCTGCAGTTATGTGTTGTTATGAAATGAAATAGACTACTTGGTATGAAAGTTACTGAAAAAGGCAGTACATTCTTCATGGTGTCATATTAATTACAACTTTTTAACCTTTATCTTAACTAATGCTCATTTTGCACATTGTCAAAACAGAATATTTAGAATAGGGCTTTTCTAGAGCTTCCCCTTCCTGAGAAGGTGTTCTGCTGTGGGACATCTTTTAGTTTACAGATGTGATAATTTTAATCTAAAAATATCACTATCGGACTTCTCCTAACTTGGTAATAGAGAGGTAATTCACATGAATGTAAATATAAACAAAGCACACTGGCATATCTGTTATCAATTCGTATATTCCACTCTACCATGTTTAAAAATTAATTTATGAATCAAGGACAAAACACTTTCAAGTCTTATCCTTTATTGCTACACAATTTTTGCTAACAAAGTAGGCCTAAAGCATGTTGTCTTCATTCTTTCTGATATGCACCTTGGACAACAAGAGGCCGTAACTCTTCCACATTGAAACTGGATTTTCTATGTAACAGTGATACTAAAGCTGTGCTCTGCTGTTCAAAAATAAACAAACAAATACTCCAGGGAGTACGCAAATAGCTCTTTCACATTAACTAGGTTTTAGAAAGCCATTCTGCTGGTGGGTTTTAGTTTAGCACACAATTACATGAAGGATGAATACACTCTGAATTCAGAATGCTGCCTTCCCTGGGTGGTAGCAAAGGTGTAACATATGATACAAGGCTTTTTAGGTTTTGCTTTAAAAGAGAAACTAACTTTAAAATTAGCATAGATGGTTTTGTCAATACATCCATACACGTTTTTTTGTGCTCTCCACCATGTATGTTTGTTTGTTTTTTTTTTTTTTTTAATGGCTTAAAAGGAAATGGAACAAAAATGGAAAAAAGTTACAGACTGAGCCTAACCACACTGTACTGGCCGTGAACTTTTATTGCAGTTGTGACTGAGATAAGAGTATACACTTATTTATCTAAAGGACAAAAAGCTATTATCAAACTTATGTGATCATTATCCTGGTCATGGAGAAAGCAGCAAATTTATGCTGCCTCCACTAATTCAGAATTCATAATTATTTACTAATAATTTTTTCATCTATTTCAGAGATGACTGCATTCAGACCATATTTACACTTCAAAGCAACTGCTGCAGTTGGCATTGAGAGAAATCATTGAATAAAAAAACAACTCTGGCTTTTACTTAGCTCTTTTTCAGAGGGTCTGCAGTTTAACTGAATTAACACTTTAGCACAGAATTTCAGCAAAATTTGCTGTGCTTTTGTCATAGGATATTTCAGAGAATCATGACTTCCCTTTTTACTTTGAGTACTAAAAACTATTGAACATGATCAAACTGCCCATATTTATTGCTTGAATGCCAAGCATAAGACTTCTAGTAGAAATCTGTATTTTATACATTCACACCAAATACAGAGGCTTCTGAAACCCAAATGGAGGATTATTCTAAAATGTGACAGTTCTTAAACTATGTGAAGATTTAGTTAAGGTTCCTACTGTTCACAATCAAAGGTCTCAGCTGCAGATCATAAAGGAAGGTTTCATACACTGTATGTTTCTACAGATGACCATTTATACAAATATTCACAGTTAACACATTCAAATACCTTTTCCTTGTTATTATAGATTCAAGAGAACACTTAAATCAATCCCTGCATTCCTGATACAATGCAGATTTTTATCTGTTGGGAAACAAAAAAGTACTGTATTTGTCACTGAAAAAATGCAGTGAGACATAGGCATAATATAACACAGACGTAGATTTCCTTTTTTGCTGTCTCCGGGTGACTGATCATTTCAATGATTACTAGGGAAAGGAATTTCACCCAAAAGTGAAAGATGAACTGAACACACTAAGCTAATTCGTTTAGTGGCTTTCAGGTGATCAAAAGAGAGAGTGCAAGCTCTAGGAGCTGATAATGAGTTTTTAGAAGGCTGCATTTGCACAGACATACCTAGAACTTTATCTTTGAAGACCATAAGACACTAGATACATACACATGTTGCTCCATTGCATTTTTAACATTATTTGCCTGAATTTTCCACAACATGCTCATCACTTTAAAGTACTCTGTTTCTTCTCAGTAATTTCACTGGAGGGATCACATATGGAGCCAGTCAGCTGTAAAACATTCAAAATAGTCCATAGCGGAGAAGGATGCCCAGCACTCTCCAGGCTTAGGTTTCACAGGCCAAGAGTGTAAGAACCTCTTTTAATCTTAGCATCCAACATCTTCCAACAACACCAGTCATAAGATTACCTCCCAATTTGAGACACTAACCTTATTTCTTAAGATAGTAATACATTTCTTCATAAGATAGCAATAGATTCCTAGCAGATTATTTGTTCTAAAAACATGAAAGTTGTAAGCATTTAAGCTTTCATAGGTTTTTATCAATCACCTCCCCACCTTCCATCTAATAAGATAGACTGCTTCCAGAGAAAGAAAGAAAAAAAAATTATTTAGTTTGTCCTAACTTTACCTGACCAAGAAAGTTGCAGGCAGTTCTGAAGTGAAACAACAGTATTACTTCAAAACATCTTGCACAAAAAACCTACCAGTCTCTGTTCTAGTAAAGCCAAAGGCTTTTCAGGCTCCACAAAAAAAAAGCACTGAAAAGCACAAAAATCAACAGATGCTGATAAAAAATTATTGTAAAAACAGGCAAACTTTCAGATGCTAGTGACCTGGGATTTTTTGCTGCTATAGATTACATATTTTAGACATGCCAACATACGCATAGACATGCTCACATGCACAGCGGCACGTAAAGTCAGAACCACAACCAATATTTTCATCTTGTCTGAACTTTGAAAGTTAGGATTTTATCAGTAAAAACCCCTGTAAATCAGTTTAGCCCAAAGAAGCATTTTGATTGCCTAATTTAGCTTTGTAAAGGAGAAGTAAATCTTATAAGTTGGTCTCTGTAAGCCTCACAGCTGGAACTTTCTAACACTACTTTGCAGTTTCCAGTGATCAAAGTAAGTTACTTTATATCTAAAACTAAGAATTTCATAATGGAAATAATGCAACACCAGGGGGTGCAGTTATCATGAAATAATTACACTCCTGGGAGATTACAGACAAGGCTGTACCCCAGGGGTGTGATTATCCCATGATAACCACATCCACTGAAATTGCCTTATTGCAAAAATAATCTCTATTCACTGGTGAGGTATTATTCAATAGGCGCTTTTTTAATGGTAAGATTATTATTTTTTTTGTATGAATTACCAGCTAGAGTAGTAAAATGGTCCCAGAAGCAAAATAAACCAAGCCACCAGGCCTAAGTTAGGGTACCAATTGTAATTATTTTTGTTTGCTGGAGCGCTGCAGTGTATGTCAGATCTTGCAAGACAGCAGTCTTTTCTCTCAGAACACGGTTCTGTGCCACAGACCTGCTTTCGCCCTGCAGCAGCTCCACTGGAGTAAACGGAAGTCCGTAACTGGTTTTTGCATACGAGTTATTCAGCACTGAATCCAAAACAGGAATTCCCAATTAGTTTATGTGCAAAGAGGAAGATTACAACGCTGTCTGCACGTAAGATTCAAAGACAAGCATCCTTCTGCTGAAATAAGAGAATCACAGCTTACAGAATTTATGGGGATGAAAAAGCCTATGTTGGTGGTTATTTTATGATGTGAAAAAAATGTACACAGGCAATCAATAACTCTTCTTTTTCCTCACAGAGAAACAGAGTGCGAACTTTAGATAATGCAACTAAAATCAGACATAGGAGTTTCATTTTCATTCATTTTAACTCAAACATTTCCTGAGGCTGAGAAAATAGTCTGAGGCCAAATAAGACATTTTGTTTTGCTCTCTTTCTGAAGCAGGAAAAAAAATAGAACAAAACAAACTGAACTTGTATCAGGCGCTCTTGAATTCGGCTTCAGCATCACTTAAACATTTTTTCATTCAAGTAATGAGTCTACATCCTACTGAAACTCATTGATTTGGGCATTTAAAAAAAAAAAATTACTTCTTGGGCTTTTATTAAATTTAAGTCACCATTCAACTAAGACCTTTAAAGGCCCACTTTTTGGAAAAAGAAAGGGAAGGATGAAGCAAGGCTGCTCTTGCTATTTTTAACTCAATAATTTGGTTATCCTAATAAAACAATTTTTTTACCCTCATTTTCTGTCAAAAGCTTTTGCTTTTGACCAAGGAGAAAGATGAAAACGTCCTTCCAATTAGGTAAGTGCCAATCCTTTACACACGCATAAAGATTTGTTAACAACACTGTGGCTACCACTGTTTGTACTGGTTTTGGTCGGGACAGAGTTACTTTTCTTCATAGTAGTGTGTACTAGGCTATGTTTTGGGTTTGTGACCAAAACAGTGTTGATAACACAGGGATGTTTTCGTTCCTGCTGAGCAGTGCTTGCACAGCACCTCTTCTACTTCTCAAGCTGCCCCACCAGCGAGCAGGCTGGGGGTGCACAAGAAGTTGGGAGGGGACACAGCCGGGACAGCAGACTCTGACTGACCGCAGGGATATCCCATACCGTGTGACATCATGCACAGCGTATAAAGCTGGGGGAAGGAGAAGGAAAAGGGGACTTTCAGTGTTACGGTGTTTTGTCTTCCCACGTAACCATCATGTATGATGGAGTCCTGCTTTCCTGGAGATGGCTGAATACCTGCCTGCCGATGGGAAGCAGTGAATGAATTCCTGATTTTGCTTTGCTTGCATGTATGGCTTTTGCTTTACCTATTAAACTGTCTTTATCTCAACCCACGAGTTTTCTCACTTTCCCCCTTCCAATTCTCTCCCCCGTCCTGCTGTGGGGGAGTGAGCGAGCACTGTGTGGGGCTGAGCTGCCTACCTGGGCTAAACCACCCTGTTCCCTTTCCAGGTTAATTAACTCTGTTCCGCAATGTTCCTGAGAGCAGTTACCCTTCTACACTAGAGATTTTTAAAGACTTCAAAATTACTACAGGATGGAATTCAGTCATGAGTCTAATTAGTATATAATAAACTTCTCCTGTGGTTCCTAGATGTACTTATGAGATGTTTCAGTCCTTCTTTACTGCAGAGCGTCTGAAGTTTCTACCATTACTGTTCTGTGGACAAAAACACATTTGGATAAGCGCATGAAGACAGCCGTCAACAAAAGAAAGTAATCTATTTTCCTGTGTGTTAAGTGTGCTTCTCTAAAGCAAAAGAACAACAAGGTTCAGAAAAACAAGGCCTGTTAAAAGACTCCTACAGGGAAGCCAGGCCATTTCTTAAAAGCTACTTCTGCAGAAATTAGTGATGCCAATGTCCTTAGAATATCAGATTCGGAACCACAAGGCCGAGGGTTGCCAAGCAGTGATGGCTTAGAGACTCACTACCAGCCAGGATGCTTTGCAGTACACGGACTAGCGTCTTCCAACACGGTGCTGATGTATGGCATGCTCTAACAAGGCAGAGTGTTTTCAAAGTTTGAAGAATCCTAACCTAAATTTAGGTAGTGTAACTACCACACACTGCCTAGAAAAAAATTATTCAGTTCAGTTTGCAAGAAAAGGATGCAACATCATCTTTTATTAGGATGAAAAGACTATAAATCAGAGGAAATAAAGTGCCACCAAGTAAATCACTTTAAAGGAATAGAGGTCTTTTCAAAGACTTTATAAAAAAACTCCAGAGATGTGCTCTTTTTAAAAAAGTTTCCATAATTTATAGTCTAAATTTGGTCCTTTTAACACAATTAATTTCATAAACTAATTGGAGTCCTGGTATATTGACTATTGTACTATTTTATTCTGGTTTCATCTTTTTTCCTTATTATATCTGTATTTATCAGATGGAATCATAGAATAGAATCATAGAATCATGAAGGTTGGAAAAGACCTCTGAGATCATCTAGTCCAACCGTCAACCTAACACCACCATGCCTACTAAACCATGTCCTAAGTGCCACATCTACACATTTTATGAACACCTCCAGGGATGGTGACTCCACCACCTCTCTGGACAGCCTGTTCCAATGTTTGACCACTCTTTCAGTAAAGAAATTTTTCCTAATGTCCAATCTATACCTCCCCTGGCGCAACTTGAGACCATTACTTCTTGATGTACCCTTTCATTTATGCAACTATATTTATATTTCAATTTCCTGACATACAAGCTAGGAACAAGCTTTCAAAGATGGCTTTCTATATAAGGAATTACTTCCCGACCTTTAAAAGCATTATATGTTCTAATAATTTAGTCCAACATTTTTCAACTCTTTCTTGAGAGCTGGCACATTTAGCTATTAAAAAATGCAGTCAAATAAATTAAATACACATTCCAGACTTGCTGTAAACCATATGCGATCACTCCCTACCCTTGAAATCCCTATTCATTGTTCTCTTCAGAGGCGCATATTTTCTTCTACACTCTAGAAATGAACAGTCAGCTTCTGAAAATTGTTCTTTGGAGTTCAGACTCCAAAGCCAAGTGGTTTTGTACTTTTTTTTTTTTTTGTGCTGACAATCACAATAAATGAAAACTTTGGACTATTTACATTTTTTTTACCAATTTTCAAAGTATAAAGAGACACCTATTTGTGACACATGGCGGAGGGGGGTATGTGGGAGTGGGTGGGAAGCAATTCAAATGCTTTTGGGTTTTTTTTTTAACCTAATCGTCAGTTCATGAAACAGAAAGGTTTCATAAAAAGATGATATGAAAAGTTTCTGTCCCTTACAAAGCAGTATTTTCTGCAGTTCTAGACAATCTAAGCAAGAACAGTGTGGCAACAGACATTTTTGCAGTACTGTAAAATAATCAGAAGGTAATTCAGAATTTGGTCTAGAGACACAAAAGCAGCTTAGGAGTGCATGCAACTACTGATAAAGCGAAGCAGGAAGAAGCAGAGCTTGAGGAGATGTGTTGTACAGAGGAACAGAAGAAGGTTCTTAGAGGTGGATACTGATACAGTATTAGGGCTAGTAACAAAGCATTAAGTAGAAGCAATGGGAGGAAACAAAGAGCAATAAAGAGAAATGGTCAGGATGAGATTATATTGTCGGGGGTGTTGATCAGAACATGAAAGAATTTGTGTTTTTAATGTTGCAGTGTCCTGTCAGGAAATGTAAAAACACTGTTGTGGGTTAATTTTACAGAGCTCACTGCAGATCTGCAGCACTGGGTAGAACTCTCAGCAATGCAGAGACAATGACTTACTCCCATCCCAGACAACACAGGACTGGCGTCAGGGTTTAGTTAAAACAAATCAGGTTGGTTGTTTTTTTTTTTTATTGTGACGTAAGCTTTAACAAGCTACGTGGATGAATTATGAGTCTTAAGAGAATCAGTGAATTCAATAACTTGTGTTCTCACTTTACTGTAGTGCTTCATTTACACGCATGGAATTTCCAGAAGTTGTCAAAGGAGCATAATTTAGCTTGTTATTAAATCAGATGAAGGTTTAGGAATACAATCCTTTCATCAACTTTTGTGAGGTTAGAAAAAGGAGACAATCTTTTATCTGATGATCTAATTAATGATATTACCACTTCCTATAAGCCTTGTATCTGCTGTTAAATCAAGAACTTAAAATTGTTTTAAACTTTATCTACAGTGTTTTTACATATAGTTTCCCTGAAAGAGAAACTAGCAGTATCATTACAGCTGACTATTCAAATCCAAGAACAGTGTCTTACAAATTATATATACAAACCCTGATCTGTCGCCCACCCCTACTCCCTGAAATCCTTCTTCAGCCTATAAAAAAAGTCTATGCTCAGCATAGCACACTGTCTTTTAAGTTCCAGATCTGAAAATAAGAGAGCATTGGCACAGTCTGAGAACATCTAAGTAGTTTTACAGAACTTTCCTCCACGCAAAATCCACTATATGTGCTAAATCACTCTCTTTAAGCTTAGAAAAACCATTTGGAAAGCTACCCAGAGAACACCTCTCGGACTATGAAACACCTAGAGCAGTCAAACGTTGCCTACACCTAGGTAGTTAGTTAATTCACGTTTGAAACAGGCAGTTAGTCTTATACTGACACTGCAAAGTGACCGTATTACACTGTTATGAATAATGAGGAGTCCATTTTCAAGTTTGTGCAAGCATGTACAAACATTTTCCGTTTTCCCAGCCAAACAATCTTAAAATTTACCCACATCTTGAACTGGAGGTGGGAGTGAGTTCTGCAGCACAAAAGCATATCTGACATATAACAGCTGCACAATATAATTCTACCACCAACAAACACTCCAAGCACAATTTCTTCTAAGGTAAGACTGAGGCAAGAAAATCATTTAATGTTAAAACCTAGATAGGTTATAGAAAGGCTGAGAACGTCAACTACAGGATAGCTAATAATCATCAGACAGTGCCTAAAAGCAGAGAAGAGCAAGAAGCACTATTTCCTTGAACTTAAATCTTCCAGGCCGCATCTCAAAGCGATGACATATCTAGGTGATCTAATTCTGAAAAGCAAGACTGTTGGTAGGCTAAACATGTAATAAAACTAAGAGCTACTATATAAAATAGATAACCTGAGGAAAGACAAAAGAAAACCAGATGTTATCGAGTGTGCAATTGTAACGGTATGCATGAAAAACTGAATACACATCATGGCACTTAATCTTAAAGTGCAGTACAGCAAGTCTGAAGACTCTCCCATGTTCCTAGGTGTTTTTTTAATGTGCCACAATTTTAAGAATCTTTAAAGTATTACAAACTTGGGTCAACTTACAGAAAACAAAGTGTTGTAGGCAAAAAAATTATTCAGTTTGAATGTTTATATCCACTTCTTTAAACCTCATCTAACACTAAATGTTGTGTGACTTCAAGTAACAGGAAAGCTAATAGAGGAAAAAAAAAATGTAGCTCAGGAAGCAACAAGAAGCCAGCTGAAAGGAAGCCAGACATTTGGAAATCCAGGTTTCAATGTTTGTCCACTTACAGAAGCACGATTACATATATAAAAAAGCCCAAACCTCTCCTTTTTTCCAAGTGATTAACAAAATGTTCCAGTTTTTCTAAGCAGTTTGCCTGAATCTGACCTGGGACAGTCTTTGCCAATCCATTACATGAATTTTTTTCTGGTGACACAAATATTGTCATTCTGATACAAACAATCTCATGGCAGCTTCTGAATTTTTGCCACAGATAGAATCAAAGCAACAGTCACTATGGAATCTTTTTAAAATGTGTTACTAATTAGAAAATTAGGTCCCTGCCATTTGAAATAATTAACTTGAAATTGTGGCTCCTACATTTGGAATAAAGACGCCTTTTCCCTATTTCATCAACTCTTTGAAATATGATAAACTTAAACCTTCTGAAATTAAACTTGATGAGTTCCCCCAAAATTTCTAACCAGTGCCTTTAGAAGGCATTCGCTGCCTACCTGAACCATCACTGGAGACTGAACTTGCGTTAATTCCAGAAAGGCCAAATAAGGGACATTCTCGATCAGTGTTTACATGACCCCACTTGTGGCATTTAATACACCTCACATTCCGCACCTGAAAGGAAAAAAAAAAAAAAGACACAATTTAGTTAACAACACAGCTTAACGTTTACAGAAGTGTCCATGTTATTAGGCACGTGAGAAGCTTTTAAACTCACTGAGAAACAGATGATAAAATTAAGAGAGTCCATGTGAACGTTCTGCAGTTAGATAATATGTGAAATATACCCAAGACATCCACAGAGTGAAATTTATGTAACTTGCCTGGATACCAAATGGCTGATCTCTGATATTCATATCATCCTTAGCATATCTGTTACACAAACACAAAAGAAAACAAATACTCGATTCACTACTTTTTTTAAAACCATCATATACAAAACTACTTTTTATTGTTAAGTGTGTCCCCGTTTTGGAGATACACTTCCGGTAAACATTAGTTTTAATGTGTTTTCAAATATGGATGTAAAATTCAAACAAAAACTAAGCTGATCAAGGAAATAGTTCCAGGTTTACAGGTCTTACTAACTGCCAGGACATGACAGGATTACATAAGTGACCTGCTCAAAAATAAAACAGGGAAAAGAAGAAAGAAAAGAATATGAAAGGTAAGTAAGAAGAAAAAAAAAATTATTTGGATAAAATCCAGACATCTTACTTTTCTCGAGGGGCAACTTTTTGCCATTCAAATTTGTATTCAGTCTCTCCTTCTTGCTATAAAACAGAAAACATGGTAAGTTTGAAATTTTTTTTAATACATTTTAAATAAGTAGGAAGAAAACAAAGAAATGATGTAATGAAATACCTCTTTAGTTTCCTCTTCGAATTTTCAGAAATCATGAAAAGAAAAAGATACATTCATTATACATGTAAAATGCAGCTGGTGTCTAAGCTGAAGGCAAAACATTTTACGGTTTATACTAATATAACAGTGCAAATATTCGGAAAGTAACTTTACTTAGAGCGCACATATAAATAATCAGACTCTCGTATGTGGTTACAAATCCTGTAAAACCAGAATAATCTTTTAAAACTATATTAATTTGATATACAAATACAAAACACTTCACACTTTTTTTTTTACACAAGCAGCAACAATACTTAATTTTAAAATCTAAAAAAAAAAAAAACATTTTTAGCAAAACTCACTAGTTTAAAATTGCATTTGCTGTAAGCTTAAGGGATTACTTCAAAAGCTTTTAAAGTTAAATAATTGCAAAATTTGCTCTGCAAGAATGATCCCATCCAAGCATTTCCAAGGCTTTTTGTGCAAACGGAAAAGATACATTTTAAAGGGAACATGTTTTCCTTTAGAGGGAATATTATTCTTAGTTCTGCACTTACATTCAGATTTTGCTAAAACTAAGTGACTCATATGAGTATCCACCAGGTACTCAGTAACTTCTGTTTATGAATCTACTAAATACAGTGATAGTCAGACTCACCAGAGTCAGGTCAGCCAGCACTTTTGACTACAGAGTCTCAGTATTTATTATTTATAAAACTTCCACTAATTAACTTCTGGTTTTGGTATTTCCTATGCTTGACAGGCATCAAGCTGAATGACTGGCAGAACTTTTAAGCAAAAGTGACTTTGCTCTTTCTAAAAAGGAGAGTAGGCCAAAATACAGGTTTGTGTTGCCCAAGTCAATGCCTTGGTAAGGTCTAGTCCTCCTCACCCAATGGCTTTATAATTGGCTAAAGAAACACCTTTGGTCAAGGACAGCATTTCTGCTGTTGCCAGGAAAGATATTTTATCTGTTTTTCCCTTCACATTGAACTGTTGCTTAAAAAAAACCACCACCAACAAAAAAACCAAAAGAACAAACCAAAAACCATTCTCAGCTTGAAAGAAATTGTGAGATTAAAGTTATTACATACTACATATCTGCATATTCACACAAGACGAGTAAAAATCGTACCTTCTAGCATTACCTCACTATGAACACTATTTTATTTTAAAATAAAAGACACTATGCTTAATTCTTCAGAGGTTTGCAGTACTATCCGCTCACGATCAGGAAACCAGAATACCTTTCTTTGCTCCAGGTGGGGCCTCATACATGAAATTAAGACCATTCTTCACACGCTCATCACCCATAAGCAATCTAAATAAAAAGGACAGAGTTTGGGGTGTTACACACAAAACATTCACTTTGGTGTTACTTATTAAAATTAAAAAAAAAAAAATAAAAGAAAGAAGAAACATGCAGCAGGAAATTGTGCTAATAACTGACACTTTTTTCATTTGTTAATTTGAGTACCAGAAGTCGAATATCAAAAAACCTGCGAGATCCATCAATATGTCTGCATACCCTATTGTGTACCAGAAATCACACGTTTCAGTCACAACTGAAACATAACTCTGTATCCACAGAATTATGGAGAACAGATTTCCATGTGATCCATATATGTTGCTATGCAGTTACCTGCTGTTCTGTGCATCGTCACATATTTTGAAATTAATTGTACGACACACACAAGCCATTTGAAAGAAGTTATTGCTTAACTGTCTGCTTAATCAGACATCAAATTACAAGTCACTGTCCTCTCCTACTACTACTCAGGTCAGCAGGAGACAAATAGCTCACAATGAGATGTCCTTCACTGCCACGAAAACAAGAGACAGCAGGAAGTATGTGATCGTATGCCCATTCTCACCTATTGTCATAGGATTCCTGTTCTTTAAGATACTGTTGCATTAATTCTTCTTGTTTTTTCTTATCATATGATATCTTCTGTTCTGCCATCCATACCTAGTATAAAACAAATAAGTTTCTACTTTAAGCAAATACAAAACCTACCACAAAACATCTTAATGTATAAATACTTAACTGGCTTCACCTATTGAAAATATTTAACAAGGGAAAATTCCCATTCTAATCACATCAAATAAACTACTTCCACCCAGCATTTCAACAAACGAACTTCACACAAACAGCATTTTTGATAGGCTACAACTCCAAACAACACTGAAGCACTGAGAAGACATGGGAGAGTTCAGCAACGCAAAGGGAAAGGTACGCTCAGAAAACACCCTGGGTGGGCCGCTGCCTTCCCTGTAGCGCCACTTCCCCACCTAAGTCTCACCAGACCCCACATGCCAGGTTCTCTCGGGAGCTCCTGGAATGGTACGGTTCTGGGAAAGAAAGGCCTGGACGCGGGTCAAGGCAGGTGTGAAATACCGGGAAAACATGGGCACACCGTGACAGATGGGGGGCTTCCTGGACGGTGTGTAGTACAAAAAACAGACACTATTTATCCACAGAACCAGGTGCAGAGAAGCTGACGCCAGGAAAAGGCGATAGTTATACACACCTGTGAGCAAGCCAACCTGAAGTTTTAAGTAGTTCTTAAACTTTTTTTCCTGCCTCTTCCTCCCGCTTTGCCCCAAACCCGGTCCCACCACAGGAAAGCCGACATGCCCTACTCNCTCGGACCGGCCGGCGGACGAGGTGCAGGAGGTCGTGCACTTCCCGGCCGCCGCGCACCCGCCCGGCGCCGCGCTGGAGGTGAGGCCGCGGGGCACGACGAGCCCTTCGGGAGACGGCAAAAAAAACCCCCAAACCAAACCCCCAAACAACCCCTCTCATCCCATTTTCTGTTTAGTTCTAGCCCGCGACTGGGCCGAAGGGGAGCCGCTCGCCGAAGCCATGGCGTGACAGATAATTTGTCGTGTGCTCTGGCTTCTTGCAGTGCACCTACATCAACATTGAGCAAGTCGAGAAGACCCACGCCGTGGTCCTGAGCCGCCCCTCCTGGCTCTGGGGGGCAGAGATGGGGGCCAACGAGCACGGCGTGTGCATCGGCAACGAAGCGGTGTGGGGCAGAGAGGAGATCTGCGACGACGAAGCGCTCCTTGGCATGGACCTCGTAAGGTTTGCACAGGCTGTTTTGGTAAATGGTACCGAATTCTGGATTTAATTTCAAAACATTTGGTTTGAGTTGTAAGGGGAAATACGTGCTTTCACTTCCAGAAGACATGCCTGTCTCTTCTGCTGTTCCAGCTGTGGTTAAAAATAAGTATTTCTTGGCACAGGTGTCAGATCTCTGCCTGGAGCTGGGAGCCCATGAGAGGTATCAGGATCTAGAACAGAATCCGCGAAGGAGATCACCAATCATTTTTCTCTCTATAAAGATTAGACTAAACTGAAAGACGACCCTTAACTAGGGCACACATGGACTCCAGGAACGAGTGTTTGGGCCTCTTTCTGGGGTCCATTCTCATTTCCCGCTTCCCCCACGTTTTACACACATACTTTTAAGTTTTAGTCTTAGCCATGCATCTCCGTGTAAGTAACGACAGCTTCTTTTGCCCGCCTTACTGGCTGCCAGTGTGACTCTCGTTAACATACAGCAATCAGTCAATTCTTCTTGGTACCGTTTCCCCCCAGTCCAATACCCACCCAGGACTGGGAGGCATGTCCTAGGAGCCCTCTCCCTACCTTTCTGTATTTCCATTTCGTTGTTTATCCCCATGCCAAAGGCATACAGGACCTACTTCAAACAAACCCTTTAAATGACTTGGTCCTTTCTCTTACCAGATCGTATAAACATCAGGTACCTATAGAAATAGCATTCCAATTCAATTTGACTACTCAGTCTGAATAGTTGTATGTAAAGCTTATAGTTCCATATAACAACATCTTCCTTTTGTTTTAGGCTTGGACTCGAGAGAGCAGACACAGCTGAAAAAGCTCTTACCGTCATAGTTGATTTGCTAGAAAAATACGGACAAGGAGGAAACTGTATGGAGAGCCACATGGCATTTACATACCATAACAGCTTCCTGATAGCTGACAGAAAGGAAGCATGGGTGCTGGAGACATCAGGAAAATACTGGGCAGCAGAAAAAGTAGAAGGTATGGATGATGCTCTTTGCTTTAAACATTTCAAATGCAATGACAATCAGCAGTTCTCCACTTTTCATTTAGTTTTTCATTAAGGTGTCAGACTAGCTTCCAGATACGTACATGCGCCTGTAAACAACAGGAGTTGCTTCCTAGGGCATTAGTGTGGAGAGGTTAGCAGTTTCACAGAAGAGCTGAGTGACGGGGGGGCCTTCTCAGAGTCAAGAGATGACCACCTCTGCACTTGGAAAACAGGACAGCAAGAAGGTCAGCATGAGAATTGACAGTAGTATGTATGGTCTTAAGGATGGTGGTAGTCGATGATAATGTCATTTGGCGACAGGGTAATGCTGACAGGATTGGTGTTAAGGATGGTGGTAATCTATGACAATTTCATTCGGTGACAGGGTAATGCTGACAGGATTGGTGCAGTGGGCCCTGAAGTGGCTGATCCCGCCAGTGGACTGAGAAGACAAGCTATGTCTTTGGAGGTCTAAGAGGAAGAATGCAAAGATGGGAATAATCTGCACAGAACCTGAAATATGATGCTGGCAATAGAAGTGAACGAGTCAGAACTGAGTGGCAGTGGAATTTCAATCTGAAGGATACGGCTAGCCAGGGAGAGAGGGCCAGAAATAAACCACAGGACTCGCAGATCTTGTAGGAAACTCTTCAGTGCATAATTTGCTTTAGTAAGCTAACTGTAAACAAAATACCAAGAAAAAACATTCATTGTCTTAAAATGATTCTTTCCTCACCTTACAAACAGGAGGTGTACGGAATATTTCCAACCAGCTCTCTATCACAACCAAGATTGACAGAGAACACCCAGAATTGAAAGAATATGCCAAAAGCAAGGGCTGGTGGGATGGGGAAAAGGAATTTGATTTCGCTGCCACGTATTCTTATGTAAATACTGCCAGAATGACCACATCCAGAGGCCGATATTGTGAAGGCTATAAACTTCTGAACAAACACAAAGGTACAATTTTTGATAATTTTTTTTTTTAAGATATGCAAAGCATTTAGTGAGCTACATTAAATCACAAATGATGAGACATCTGATGTGGGCAATTGTTCACATGATTTGGTGAACCAGAACTTACTAGAATAACTTTTTGCCTAAAGGAGTAATGCTGAACTTCTATTCATTAGTCTTCTATTCATTTTTGCCAATTTGTTGAAGAGGAAAAATTAAAACAAGGGTCAAATATCAAACACACACCGCTACAGTAACAACACTGAGGGGACACATTATGACCATACAGCTAAATGCTCTGTAAGACCTAGCTCTGAAACATTTTGGTAGGCTATATATTATTAACTGTACCTGCTTAAAAAAAAACCAAAACCAACAAACCAAAAAAAACCCACAACAACAACAGAGACTAAAACAGACTCCCAGAGGTTTGCAGCCACAAAGAGAACCTTAGGAACAACTTCAGTCTGGTACCATTCACCCAGGCCTAAAACAACAGCACAGCATTTGGATACATATCTTGATTTATTTTTTGAGATTGGTTTTTACATCATTGTAGTTTCACTATGACTGCTACTCTAACCCTGTGTAGTCTAATAAAACACGCTGAGAGCAGAACAAAATAATTTTCTGTACTCTAAGCAGGTACCCCTAATCACTAACTTAGTCACTTATTTTTCAGACCTCCATAGAAAGAAGGTATTACTTCTCTTTTAACTGCATCCACCTGGCAGGTTTTTGCTGCATCTGTATTCAGTTGCTCATTTGAAGTAATTAATCTGAACCAAAATTACATTGCACCCCTGTGTTTTTTTTATTTATTTGGCTGAGCTCTGCCAGACCAGGTTTAGCACTTAGTTAATGCATCAGAATGAATTACCTTTTGCTATCCTGCTCTAGTGATCATGTAAATCCTGCATTCATTTTGGGAATTGCAGGTTCTGAATACTGAAAGCATTTTCTTAATACCTGTACTTACTTGTATTATAACAATGCTGAGATTCTATCAGATTCTATCTAAATCCCCATTTTCAGGTATTTACCTGAGCCATTTTAAAAATCACACTAGGTGTTCAGGTTATCAGCCTCATATGGTTTCAGTTTGTTTAGATTTATTTTAAATAAGTGCCTAACTAAAAGCTATTTGGTTTACAGCATCAGTAAAATCACTAGTTTCTTCATTTTCCCTTCCCAGCTTTTTCATTCAGTGGCATTACAGTTTTTTTCCAGGCTGCCTACCATGTGAAGACCATTTTTAGATAAACATTATTTATGTGTCAAAAAATGGGGAATGTATTTCAGGATTATAAAATAATAAAAAAGTCTAGTGGCAAATATGCAATACCTTCTTTCCTGCTGGACTAGTTGCCAACTTGCAGTTGACAAACTGACTGTTGCTTCTTTTAATTTCTTTGATTCATCTAGCTTGCTGATTCCTTGAATTGTCTGACTTTCCCAGGCAACTGTGGGAATACATAAGAGTGTTTCCTTGCTGAAATATAGTGCTGCATGCCTGTCTACAGGCAATTTGAATCGTGCATAAAAAAATAATACTGGAGACATCTGCATCAGCAGCAGAGTCATTATTTTGGGAGGGAACAGCAAGGCAGTTTAAAAAGAATCTTTACGTAGCTAGAACGTCACCGAGGGAAACACTAAAAGACTAAATGGTAGATGATACCTTCAAGTTAAAAAAAAAAAACAGCGAATGAACTCACGCTTTCTGCCATGAGCATACACTCAACTGGTACGCCAAATCTGAAAACTACTGCAAGTGATGCCTGTTAGAATATTGGATTGCCTAGTGATGCCATGCCAGTATTTAAGCTCCAGCATACACAACATGAACAGCAATATCATTTGAACGCTACGTGCAGAGGCATCTGTGGAAAGGGTTTTGTTTCACTTGACTGAGAAGAAAGAATTATTTTCATAGAGACGTTTGGCGCTATACCTCACATGGGTAGCTGGTTAAGACTTCTTTACAAATAGATGTACTATTGTAGTTTATATTGATTCTGAGTATAGAACATGGTGCTACTCCAGTGCATCCTTTCAATTGTCAACTTGAAGCCTAAGAAGTAGTGACAGTCTTGGTGTTTCATTTTCAAAGTTACACACAAAATCCGTGCATAATTGTTATTATTTTTACATTTTCAAAGCAAACTAGTGGTATTAACTGCATACAAATACCAATAACTATTATAGTGATAATAGTGTTCAGAAAGTTCAACCTTTAATCCAAGCTACTAATTTTCTTCTGAAAAGTTACTGTGTGAACAACCATTTGCTAGCCATATGTATTTTACCTTTCTGGGAAATGTTGTGTGTCATTGTCCTCACCCTTTTCTAAGTCATGAATATTATATCTCATTATCACCTACTCTTTGAAATAAATACTCTGGGGAAAACAATAATAGTTTAAAGTATATTATATATTAAAGTATGCTATTAGGATGATTTTTTCCTTCTGCCAACACAAATAAACTAAAATTGGCATTGCTTATTAAAGGCGAAAGCAGCCAGTTGTAGAGAACATGCCATTTAGTCAGTGTTCTAAGTAGCACTGTGTGTAAATAACTGTATTGTATCTTAAATAGGATCTATCACTTCTGAAATAATGATGGAAATTCTTCGTGACAAAGAGAGTGGCATTAATATGGAAGGTGGATTTATGACAACTGGAAGCATGGTGTCTGTATTGCCTCAGCAGCCTAATCTGCCATGTATTCACTTCTTTACTGGAACTCCAGATCCTGCGAGGTGATGTAGCAGCAAGTAAATAGGAGAAAAAGTTGCAAATATCTAAATGAAAAGTGTTGCAATTTGTCTAAGTATATTCCTTCTTTCTTAGCTTTTTTTTTTTCTTTTTGCCTCCCCCCCTCCCCAAAAAAGCACAATCAAAAAGAAGGAGGAACATAATGTACATTATGTACCTTAATGCTATCTACCAACCTACTTGGTGAAACACTGCTATGACACTGACTTAAACATCAGTTAGGAGATTATTTTTTTTAAGACTTCTTTCTTAAAAGAAGGGATTAAAAGAATGGGGAAGAAATACAGCAATCTACTGACTCAACAATGTTAACAAAACTATATGAGTAAAGTATCTCTATTTTCTCTTTCTAGGTCTGTGTTCAAGCCTTTCATTTTTGTGCCCAATATTACTCAGTTATTAAAAACTAGTTCCCCTACATTTGGTCATAATGATCCAGTTAAGAAGCAACCACGTTTTCAGAATAAGCCAGATCGAAGACATGAGCTCTATAAAAAACATGAAAGTGCTGCTGTAGTTATGGAAACTATCAAGGTATGTTGATTAAATTAGATTTCAGTGCAAGCAGGTGGTTTATATAAGCTCCTTGCTCACATTTTGTTAATGTCATACCATTTAATGCTGTTTGATGGATTGTGAAGAACATTGTAGTGCACCAGAAGCCCACTGTCTTGGCATCTGGCAGGCATATGTTTCAAACACTAAAAATTGCAACTAGCACTTTGCCATACCTCCAAGACCTAGCCCCAGACAAGTATCTGTACTGCTCCTCTTGCACAGCAGCAGGCCACACATACTCCTGAACTAGTCAGATAATGGAGAAATGCTCGAGCAGCTGCAGACAAATACAGCTCCTGATTAGAGTACTTAAAACTCTTCAGGCCCCTGGTCTCAGGCAGCAAGGAGGGCATGCCTTTTATCATTGCTTGTTATGGGCAGGAAAGGAAACAAGATCACAGATAGCTGGACACAAAGGCGAAGCAGGGAGGTAATTGCTTGCTTTTAACAGTAGCATCTCTCCCATTTACAGATACATGTTCTAAAAAGTAAAGACATATGCCCACTTAAGTTTTGGTAGCACAAATACCTAGAGCAGCTTTAATTTTGTTTATTTTCAGACCATCAGACAAGGATGCAGGGAGATAAAGTGAGTGCTAGATACTAGGAAAGACATCTAAGAAAACCTGTCAGAGTGCTAACTTACACAAGTTAACTTGGTACAACACAACCTCGTAAGCTATGAAGAGGTTAAAATGACAGTAGAAGAGAATTTTGTTGGAGTGAACACTACACACTCTACAGTTTTTAGTGAAATACAGATGTTTCTTTTTGCAGGGCAAAGGTAAAGAGATGCTGAAGGAGCTACAGGAGTTGGAGAAACAGAAGATAAGTGAAATGGAATCAATCCTGCAAAACGGATGTCTTGACATTAACCAAGTGGCTAACCTTTTTTCACAGTGTGTAGAAGAAGAACTCAAAATATATAGCTAAAACTACTACTTGAATGTAGTAAAATTCAGTTTTATGATTAACTGTTCTAATGAAGTGGCTATATAGATTACATCTTATTTTCAATATACCAGTTAGTACGGATAGCTTTAAAGATGCGGGTTCATATTCAGGCCAAACAGCTTTTGGTTGTATGAAGCAACGCTGAAAAGGCTTTTCGGAGCTAGGCAGTGGCTTTGTCTGTATGTGGCATAAAGCTGGCAGCAGCGATTGATTTTTGTCAACAAACAGATGCAATTAGAATATAATAGCTTGACTAAATTGCAGAACAACTGTATCTCTGGATGAAGAATACAAACTCAGATTTGGAGAACTCACTTCTAGTGTACACACATGTAGCTTTTATAGTCAAGATAATCAGTAGCAGAATTTCACATTGCCCAAATTAAAATGGCTATGCTGAAAGACTTTCTAAAATGTAGATGCTATTACTTGCACTGAAGAAAAAAGGAAAGTGATATGCAAGTCAAGTAAGATTGATACTCAGTTGTTTGATAAAACCAATCTAAGATAACGTTTCATATATGAACCTTCTACTCCTTCGATGTAAAATGAGGCTAAGAGTTCAAGGTGTATTAAAACCAAATCACAGTTACAATTTTACCAGAATTTGTTGTGAAATCTGATTACATGGAATTCAACAATGCAAGCATCCTGCACGTTACCACACAATTTTCACTTCCCTATCTTCCCTACCCTGATACTGAAAAATAAATAAACTTATTTACAT
>VZTL01054542.1:0-10582 GCA_013400535.1 Scopus umbretta
ATGATTCTATGATTAAGTCAAAATGCCAGATTCTGTACTTAGGACAGAGTAATGCGAGGCACAAGTATAAACTGGGAGAGGAGTGGCTGGAGAGCAGCCCTGCAGAAAAGGACTCAGCAGTGTGCCCTGGCAGCCAANCCCTGCAGAAAAGGACTCAGCAGTGTGCCCTGGCAGCCAAGAGAGCAAACAGAATCCTGGGGTGTATCAAACACAGTATAACCAGCCCATGAAAAGAGGTGATTATCTGGCTCAGTGTTAGTGCGGCCTTACCTTGAGTACTGTGTGCAGTTCTGGGCCCCACAATTTAAGAAGAATATGAGGGTCCTTGAATGCTTCCAGAGGAGGACAACAAAGCTGGTGAAAGGGCTGGAAGGAATATCCTATAAGGAACAGCTAAGGACTTTGGGCTGTCTAATTTGGAGAAAAGGAGGCTGAGAGGTGATCTCATTGCCCTCTATAGCTTCCTGAGGAGGGGAGGTGAGGAGGGAGGTGGAGAGCTCTTCTCCCTGGTATCCAGTGATAGGACACATGAGAATCGTTCAAAGCTCTGTCAGAGGAGGTTTAGACTGGACATTAGGAAGCATTTCTTTAACAAGAGGGTGGTCAAACACTAGAACAGGCTTCCTGGAGAGGTGGTCGATGCCCCAAGCCTGTCAGTTTTTAGGAGGCATTTGGACAATGCCCTTAATAACATGGTTTAATTTCATCAGCCCTGAAGGGGTCAGGCAGTTGGACTAGATGATCATTGTAGGTCCCTTCCAACTGAAATTTTCTGTTCTGTTCTATTCTATTCTATTCTGTTCTGTTCTGTTCTGCTCTATTCTATTCTATGGGACACTCAATGAAATACTTAAGTAGCAGATTTAAAAGATAGAAAAATAGAACCCATTTTGACACAGTTCTTAATGAAACTGTGAAGGTCTTTGCCAAAAGATCTTTTTGATACCAGCAGTATAAATTGATTCAAAACAGTTTTAGACATATTCAATGAAGAAGATGCATTGATCACTGTGATGTATGGTTAGCTGAGTGCAATTTTCAGGTCACAAAACTTGGCTATTGAACAGAGGGTATACCAAGGGAAGTCTTACGCTATACCTGGCCTTGCTTCTGTGCTTGGTTTAAACATATGATACGACATTAAGTCAGACATGGAATACTGAGCTAGATGGAGCTTTGCTTTGATTTGTTGTGGAACTTCTGTAACACAAACTATTGAATAATTCTCACTAAAAGACAGGATTTTACGTTCCCAGCCTATTTTCTGCATTTGAGTGTATAATATAGATTACTGATAAACTCCTGAAATTCATTATAAGAATAACTGATAAGGAGCTAGGCTATATATGGCCTTAGTATATGAAACTATATAAAAGATAGTCCCTGCATTTTTCTTTTCTCTTTTCTTTTCTTTTCTTTTCTTTTCTTTTCTTTTCTTTTCTTTTCTTTTCTTTTCTTTTCTTTTCTTTTCTTTTCTTTTCTTTTCTTTTCTTTTCTTTTCTTTTCTTTTCTTTTCTTTTCTTTTCTTTTCTTTTCTTTTCTTTTCTTTTCCTTTCTNGCAGAAGGCAGGATTCAAATGACATTTCTCAAAAGTGGATCACCTGCAGACAATAAACAATATATTGGGAATGACTGCCAAGAATAATAAAAAACAGATGACCAACATGGAAGAGAGAGGAAATCATGGTGAATTATCTTGAAAACTACAAATAAGTAGAAGGGCCTGGTGCCTGGCCATGTCCTAAAATAGGGCATGGTTGTCCTGGTTTCAGCTTAATTCAGAGTTAATTTTCTTCCTAGTAGCTGCTATAGTGCTGTGTTTTGGATTTAGGATGAGAATAATGTTGATAACACGCTGATGTTTTAGTTGTTGCTAAGCAGTGTTTATAGCAGTCAAGGACGTTTTAGCTTCCCATGCTCTGCCAGCTGCACAAGAAGCTGGGAGGGGGCACAGCCAGGACAGCTGACCCAACCTGGCCAAAGGGCTATTCCATACCATATGGCATCACACTCAGTATAGAAACTGGGGGGACTTGGCTGGGGGGCAGCGATCGCTGCTCGGGGCCTGGCTGGGCATCAGTCAGCAGGTGGTGAGCATTTGCATTGTGCATCACTTGTTTTGTATATTCTTTTATTATTATTACTACTACTACCACTACTACTACTACTATTATTATTATTATTTTCTCTTTCTCTGCTGTCCTATTAAACTGCCTTTATCTCAACCCATGGGTTTTACTTTTTTTTTTTCCCCCCGATTTCTCTCCCCCACCCCACTGCGGGGCAGGAGGGTGAGCGAGCAGTTGTGTGGTGCTTAGTTGCCAACAGGGGTTAAATAACAACAGCTGTGTGCATAGATACAGTTATATTACACTAAGAGGTCAAAGGAATATGTACCTGTTCATCTCATATCATAAAGTCTTGTTTCCTGGGGCAACTTCTAACACTGAAGACACTTTGCTCCATGAAAAAAATAAAGTGTGAGCAAGACCATCACCAGCCCTGGAATTTGATGCCCTAAATTGATTGTATCACATGACCATATTAATAACTCAGCTGGTGGATCTAATATCTTTAATGTCCCTGATTCTGAAGTGGGTTGAGAAATCAGATCTTCCACTGACATTGGCATTTGTCGTAATACTGGTACATCACTCAGAACTGGGACGTCTACCAGTAATTGAAAAGAAAATTATGTTTTTAGAAATAAGTAACACTTTATGGCACATAACCAGGCCTTGAAAGTTATTATTATCATTGCATCAACATTATAAAAAATAATTATACTGCCCAGTCCTTGATGTATTAAAAACCTAGAGAAAAATAATATGATCTTGATTTCTCGAGCAAAGGTCAATTCTCTTGCAGTAAAATACTCCCTGCTACTGGAAAGTTTGCAATAGTTGACACCAGTAACATTGACATCAGCAGGGAATTTACCCAAGGATCCCAGGGTTCATCTCCTAGTCAGAGTTCAGTGACTTCTTGAAGTAACTAACACAGATTAAGGACCTTTCATTTTAGATTTCTACATTTCAGAAAAGATTGCTCTCTATTTTTAAAGTGATAGTTTCATTGTTATTAAAAAAATTGCTTTTATGTAGACTTCAGTAGAACAAATCACATGAAGAAGATCTTAAAAGTGATGGTGAGTTAATCGGAAGTGACTTATCCCTCAACAGAAAAATAAGAAATACTTTGCTGCCTCTTGTTATCTCTGTCGAATACAAAGTAATAACCTGCACATTAAGCATTTCTATACATCAACTGACATAGTCTGGTCTTCACTCAACTTTCCTCATGTCCATGTATTTAAAATTTTCCATCATGTAAGAATATACCTATGCTGCACAATACAGTGTGGAGAGATGAGATATTTTTAAATCATTCATCTTGAGTACCAGAAACTGTCTAAACATATTAGCTGGTCAATATTTTAATAATTATTTTTTTCACTAATTCAGAATAAGTGAATAAATACACTCTGGTTTATTAATTTTTGCATTATGTGATCAATTAGGGTTTAAGAAGTCAAGATTATCTAGTAGGTATCAATAATTCAAGTACTGCCAAATAAATGAGACAATGAGGTTTGACTATCTGGCCTAAAATGTAAAATGCACTAGATATCAGACTTTAATATTTTATTATTGTTGACCAAGAGACTTGGGAAAAAAAATATGCCTTTTTTTACTAGACTCTAAGTGCAGATGAAAGAGTTAAAAATGAATTTATATAAAAAAGCCAATTTCTCCAAGATTTGCAAATCTAGCTCTGCATAGCCAAGAGATTTAGATATATAAAATCAAATTTCAATAGTTCTTGTATTTTGGGGGTGTTACCCATCAGTCATGCAAGCTTTTGTGATGACAAAGTATTAAACACTTGGTTTAAAATTCACGTCATTAGAACCATATGCTGCAATCAGACATTTCCTGTTCATGAAAATACATATAATTAAGGAGAGAAAAAATATATTTGTCAGCTGCCAGATGTGCTATTTGCTTATACAGTATATACTGTAGACAGGGTGAGAAGGATAAGACATGTTATTTTGTCTTTTTACAAACTCTCATTTTTAAGGGTTTCGAAAGCAGTTGTCTTCATAATGATAATATCTCAGAGCTGCAGGAATATACAGTTCTTTAGCCTCTAGTGGCTTACCTTATTACACTTTAACTGCTATGCAAAATCATCTTTGCCATTATTTTGCAAAGCAGTTGCATAAGGGGTTGTGGCCACGAAGGACTGTGGATGGTACAGTCCCTTCACCAAGAAGAAACGCATTTCACTGCAGACTAGATAGGCACAAAGGAAGAGTAGTATATGCAGCAACATTAGACACAGAGCACTTGTCCTTACTGTCAGAAGCAAAGTGAACTCTTTGTACTACAAAGGAGTTCAGACTGAGGGATATAACCGGGACCTTTTAAAATGTGATTTTACTGAACTGAAATGCAAAGTCATTATGCCCTCTTGATTTCATTTTGACTGAATTTCTCTCATAAGTTTTCAGTGTGGAAATCCAAGCTTCTTCATCCTCCTCAATTTCAACCCTTTTCCAAAGTTGTTGGTGTTTTCACAGCACCTCACTTACCTTCCTGTCTCTGTGTTCATACATTTCACATTAATTTTAGGCTTTAAATTCATCATTTCTTGAAAGATACAGTTGCTCCCTCTAACTATGTGTTTTCTTTGCATCTTTAGTAAAGACTTCAGTGAGGTACCTTGAGGCATTAACCTCAGTTATTAATCTGCAGCCTGAAAAACTTCGTATTGGCTTTTATGTCCTTGTAGTCTTCTTTAGTCATCTGGCTGAGTGTGGAAATATCACTATCAGCAATTAACATAGACATCCTATTACACCCACACTTAGTCACACACTGCCATCCCCTCCTTACATGGCAGCCCAGAGCTGAAATACACAGCTAAAAAGGAAACTCTTCACAACATTTTGAGACATTCAAACCTCCTCAGAACTTGAAACAATTCCCATAAAAAGACATTTGATATTCGAATACCCACCTAGATAGTTAAATATGCACATCACTGTCTCAACTAAGCAGAAGTAGGGTTAAGCTTTGCTTCATAAAACAAGCAGTACTTTACTCTGGGAATCCAAAAGCTTCAGGGAACATGACACATTTCATGCTAATGCAGCTCAAATATGACAAAACAGAAGTTCATCGTATTCCAGAAGGAAAAAAAAAAAAAAAAAGAAAAAGAAAAAAGAAAAGGCCTTTTGCCTTTCTTTTTTGCAAAACAAATTTTCTCTGTTAAAATTTTTCTCTGTAAATAAATTCTCTGTTAAATTATGTGTGCTTCAAAACATGGACATATAATGGAAAAGAACATTCAGCTGTAATTTCAGTGCTAGACTCCTAAATAAGAATTCACAGGAGAGTATAATGGGATTTACTAGATGGACTAGGTCCAACATTTTGGGAAGACAATATCTACCAAAAAAAATTTCAACAAAATACAATTTCTTGATGACAAGAATGTGTTGAAGATATTTAAATTTGGTGATGGAGAAATAACCTCATGATGGTCTGTGTTAATTTGGGAAAAACATCTGAAAGCCACTGGAAGCCATTTGAACTGCTGAAGAAATGTCCTTTCCCTTCCCTCCCCTAATATTATTTTGAATAGAGTAGGCTATGGACTTGCAGCTGTGTGGGGGTAAAGCCATTGTAATAAGTGATTGCATAATGAATAGATTGGTTTACTTGTAGTGCTTACCTGCAATATTTGCCTTCAGTGCTCCAGTGAGCTGATTTCTTTAGATGTTAAACTAAGATGATTTTGCACACAGTCAACAAATTATAGGCTATGAATTGATTTGCTTCTTGAAGGAAGCTCCAGTTGCTGCACTCAGACCTCTGTATACACACAGTTACACCAAACAGAGAGCCCTCACCCAGGAAAGGGATAGAGAGGAATTTGATAGGAGGATAAGCTCAGGGCATAGCCAGAGAAGTGTATTGACCATACAGAAGTGTATTTACATGTTGCTGGCCCTTTTTGTGCCTCTACCCTTCTGTTTCCCATACTTGCTCTTCCCCAAATCACCTAAATCCCTCCCTTTTCTCACCTTTGGTTGCTCCTCCACATTTCTTATAACAAATCCTGTGCAATCTCAAAATGCTTTTCCTCTGCATCCCATCGTGTGTCCCACCTCCAGGCTCCAAATCCCGCTTAGTGCCAAAAGTGGTCTGGAGATCTGCTCTTGATGACTCATGGTGATGGGTTTCATGACTGGACACTGGGGCTTGAGGATCCCCTGGGGCAGCCCTGGGAGGGGCCCAGACGAGATGCTTGCTTCTCCAGAGTCCAAATTAATTTGGATTTCTGCCTGCCATTTTGCCCTGTGATGGGCCTCGGAGTCTCCTAGCACAGTATTATTTGGGCTACCCCCCACCCTCCACTGTCTCTGTGCTCCTTTGTGTGTGTGTCTGCAGATGAGTTTTTATTACACAGCCTAACAAAATCTTCCTTTGTCTCAAGTGACCCCGCTTCTTTGCCAGGATATAGGACAATTGGCTTCCTTTCCTGTCTTTGGGAATTTGAACCTAATTTCTGAAATTTCCAAACTTCCTTTCCAAGTACTGGTCATTTTTGTTTTGTTTTGTTTTGTGAGGGATTTTTGCTTGTTTTTTTGTTTGGTAGTTTGGTTGTGTTGTTTTCCCCTCAGATATTTTGGTGCTAGCAAACTCTGGAACAGCCAGCAATTGTGTTTATTCATTTCCATTACATTTTTCTCTCTCATTTATTTTTCAGCCAAAATAATTTCATAAATTTAACATGAATTCAGGAAGATTTTGGGCTGCTCCAGAATTCCCTCTTTCAGTGAATCATTTATTCATTGAGAAAATAAACAAATAAATCCTCCAAGTTTTATTTAGTAGTGTAAACCTTTATAGCTTTTTTGGCAAACTTATGACTGGATTTTAAAAAATGGTCTGCGCTGTTAAGTTCATTGTATATCTAGTTAGCTTTTACAGGAGTTAGATGAGAGGATTTTAATGAAGGTAAGATTATAATTTTCTTGTTAATTGATGTCATGGAGTAAAAATGTAACTAGCTGAAATATTATACCACAGTACAAGGTCTGCCGGCCCTATACCTTCTCTTATTATTTAGGAAAAAAGTCCTTTCATGTTATGAAAATTCTTTGAATGACTCTGAAGTGGAAGATTATGCCCATAAACCCTCCAAATTCCAGAAAAGCATTTAATCATACGCAGGACTCCATTTGTTTTTAGAAAGTTTAACATTAACCTAACTTCATCATAACATTAAGTGCACCATTAAATCATACACATATTTTACATTAGACAACCTTAATGCTAAGCTGTATAGAAATGAGCTGCTGGGACAAAGTCTTAACTTTGTAGTTTCAATTATACAGTCAGTGAAGATTTGGGAAGTGGGGTACATAATTTTAAGTATTTGTGATTTAATTAACCTTTCACATACAGTTTATTTTAATGTGAGCAATTTGTTTAATTAAGATACTGCTTGTTAAATTTCTGCAGGAAGACTTCTGCTAGTAGTAAGCCAGCAATGGCATGCAAATATTTTTAAGTAAAGGGAACATCAGGATATGATTCAGTCACATGACAAAAGTGTTAAAATTTAAATATTTAAATTTCTTATTTGCAGAGTTTCAGTATGCTAGTATAAAGGATTAATGGACGGAAGACTTTACAACTATTACTTTAAGATAAACCTAATCAATCTTCACAGAATATGGTAAAATAAAATATTCATATATATTTACATAACACATGAAAATATTTTGATATATCTATTTTTTCTGGTCTTTCCTTGTGCAGATATACAGAAATGACAGCATGCAATAAAATAAGTCTATAATTACCTTTAACTATTCCATTTTAGTAGTTATTTATCTTTATTTCAGTTTAAAATATAAGTTTAAAATAAGTTCAAAGCAAATCAGTATTTGATCTTATTCTGAAGGACATTTTTCATAATAACTGAAAGAAATCTCATAACAACTATGAAGGAAGGGAGCATTAGAAAGATTATGTTGTGTGTGTACTGTAAAGAACACATTTATCCTCTTAAAGTCCTACAGTTCTTATGCTTACCTTCATTTCAAGTGAGGATGTCTCAAAACTCCCAAGAAATTACCCTAAGAGAACAAAGTTCAGAACACACAGGGGATCAGTGCCCACTTGTTAGTCAGATCTGGATCTAAAGACTAACATTTTTAATTTATTTTAAAATTGTGTCTCAGGGTTGGACTGGAAATGTGTTCTAAATTGGTTTTAATAGTTTAATGTTGTTTAATGTCTCTTTCCAATGTAAAACTAACAAAGGAAAATCTCCTTTGAAATCACAGCATTCATAACTGAATTCAAGAACCAACAGAAGGAAAGATACAAGTTGAAAATCTTCTGATATTCATGGGTTTGCTGGATTGTCTTCTTTTTTACCCATGGGTAGTGACCTGCATTTAGCCCATGTGCTACTGTGTGTACTTGGCAACTGTGGTTATGGAAAAATATCAGGAAGAACTATGCAAGAGCACAGGAGGCTTTTACCTGCCTTATTCTGCTCAAATAATTAGTTGCTATAGACAAAAGGATTAGAATAGAGCTGCTTGGATAAGTCCTGCATTAGACATCCAGTTTGATACACTGGTTATTCTCTTCCATTAAATAAAAAGACACAGAATAATCTTGATGTCTCTGTTTAAATGCAATGTTCTACATTACTGCTATTTCACTAGAACATGTTTCTTTTTTGTGGGTTGGTTGGTGGGTTGGTTTTTTCAATAGTCTCTTTGGGGCACTTTTTGGAAAACTAAACAGATCTAAATAAACGTAAGTTTGCATGCTTATTTTAATTTTGATTGTATTCATTTTGCTACAAAGCTATGCATTACCTGAAGAATTCATTTGTCATGTACTCTGTAGTCTTTCACACACAAGTCGACACTTCTTCATAAGACTTTCACAGCAGAGTTCAGGGATACCCATCTCTCTCTCTTATGAAAGCCTATTGAACACCCTTCTGCGCTATGGTGGACACGCTATGTTCTCTCCCATAGGGTTAAATGCTACAGGATGGCTGGCTTTGACATTCTTCTGTCATTCCGTTCAGGCAAACAGCTTTAAATATGACAACCGAGGTTTATAAGTTAGATGAAGCAAAAAGAATTGAATTGATCCAGTAGTGCTGGTAGTTTAAAAATATATGAAGTATATTTCTGTTATAACCAGTTACTCCGAAATGTTGTGGTGTAGTCAAGGAATTCTGTGTTTTTAAACTGGCTTGCTCATCCATACTGACGATATTAAATGTAAACTCCCATGATATTATTAAATTAACTTTTACTAATCCTACTTATAAAAGATTTACTGCAGAGAGGAGAGATCAAAAGTTTAATTTATTGGAGAAACTCTCACTAGTCATTAGTAAAATGTGTAGGTTAGTGCAATTCCAGATAAATCAGATTTCTATATTAAAAAAAAACACATTAGAGTTTGCTAGTTCAACCTCTGTTTCCAGGGAAGACCTTTTGAGGTTGGATTATTATGCTGTAGAAAAATATGCTCAACTCGTCTCAATTAATTCAACATATACCACTCTTTTGAGACTGTTAAGAAATCCCTGACTATTTTTTCTAGGTTCTAAGCTCCACTTCCCTGCTCCATAGATTGCTTACTTAAATAAATTAAAACAAAATATAAAAATAAATAAGCCAAAAACTTATGCCGGGATGCTTGTCTTGATGGTAAAGATACTTTACATAAACACTTCTATATGATTTAGAAGTCTAATCCTGATGAAAATTAACAACCTGGAGCTCCTAAAACACTTGTATGCTTTTGGAAATGTAGCCTATGACCACTCAGATATGAATCCTCTGAGGTGATCTACCTGTCTAGGTTACAGTTCTCTACATCAGTAACGTATTCAGATTGGATTTTGTAGGTAAAGACTGTAATTTAGAATTGCAGTAATAATGATTATAAATTGTAACTGACTTCAGAATGTTAATGATGTGCAGTGTTCATCCATATCATGCTAAAATATAACTTCTCTTACGTACAAATCTTGATGCATTCCTTAAAACATTTCATTTTAAAATTAATAAATAAGATTTTTTTAGAAGCCAAAATAGATCTCATATTTGTATTATATTAACTTACTTCTACTAACAGATCATTCCAGGAATTATTTAAAACAGAAAAGGCTATTTCTGCAGAACTGAAGAATTCAATGGAAGTATAGCAAGGCAATAATACGTATATTTTAAATATGAAAAATCCCACAATTTTTTCAGATTAATTAGAGCAGCATGAAGATGCTTCACATTAACACACCAAAAATGTTTTCTTATGGGTTGACTTCACCTGCATTATGGACCTCCTATACTGTCCAGGACAGAAATCATGGTGATGCAATGATGACTTCTGCAACCAAAACCATTGTTCCCCTGCAGTGCCGAACCACAGTGGAAATATGCAGCAAAAAGGTGACCTCAATCAGGCAAACACTTCAGATCATATCAATGATCTGTCATGCTTGACAAACATGATCACCTTCT
>VZTL01054543.1:1582-52954 GCA_013400535.1 Scopus umbretta
CCTTCCTTCCCTATCTCCACTGCATTTTTCTCAGAATATTTTATTTTCCACAGCTGGACTATCCTCTCAAAAACAACTTTCCGACTCTGTAGCTCCATCAAAGTTAATGGAGTTATCCTGCATTCATAGGGAGAGTAAAGATCCCTCTCTATACCTCTTTATCATTTAATCAGTAAAAGCTGCAGTTTACAGGTTCTGCAATCTTTCAAGCTTTCCTTAATAAGGAGTACTTATGCTTGTCACAAAAATGTAACCTTAGGATTATACAAGAATAAAACTTCCTTTTGTCTTTTCTTCCAGGTGTCCATATGTCTGCAATGGGGAATCTGGCCAACTCGCAGACACTGCCTCTCCTCCAAGAACTGCATATTGAGGCAAATTCCCAGCTTATTAAAAAATAGTTCTGTTATTTTGCCATCTTGTTTATTCTGCAATTCCACTGTATTTTTTACCTCTTTTTTTTTATTTTTTTTATTTTGCCTCTGGCTTTTGGGGAGGGGGGGGAATGAAATGGAAAAAAACCCCAAACAACAAACCCCAAGAAATTCTTAAATATATCTTTATTTTGGGCTTCTCAGTGTCACAGAAAAAGCCATTGTGGCTTCCAAACTTCTGTAGGAATTGATAGGAATGTCCCAATATTCAGATGTTATTTGGCCAGTGAAAAGCTGTTTGCGTGAAGAAGCTCACAGGAGCTTCCAAAAAAGCCTAAAAACCTTGAAGTATGTTATATAGCTTCTCTTCAGCTTCTGACAGAAGTGCCTTAACTTCACTGTCGCTTAACTCTTTTCCAAAGTAAATTAAATCAAAACTGGAATGGCCAAAACTTGAGTAATGTTGCCCCAGAGTTTAATGTGGTCCAAACATTCAATTTCAAAATTTGGGTTAGTAGTTTTAGACTAGTTTTCCTGAGTGATTCCTGAGACAACTTTTCAATTCAGTGGTGGGTTTTTGTTTTTTTTTTTTCCATACATGTTTGCCTTGGCTTAGAGCTTCCAGGATGTTTTTCTAGATTTTGAAAGTAAAACCCGAGAAACTGGCCCTTCAAAATAAAGGAAGACATAATGGTCTGTGGCTTAGTTCATGAAGACAATGAGTTGACCATGGCAACTTATTTTTAATTATACTCCATCCTTCATTATTATTTTGAAGGAAAGGATTAACATACAGAGAACAGAATGCCTTATATTGTTTATTCTTCGATGCCAAAAAAGAATTCTAGATTTTTTTTTCCTAATATACCCTTTAAAAAAATTGAAAAGACAGTGTATTATTTGATCATGAATCATCAAAATGGCACCCAGACTCCCTGCTCCAAGACAGCTGCGTAGCTGTTTGCAAGTTCATTTAATTGAATTTTGCAATGCAGTTTCACAATGCCACTTTCTACTACTTCGTTTTTAAGAAGCTGGTGGCTGACTGTTTAAAAATCCCAGTTAGGCTTCTGAGAGGAGACTTTCAGTTCTGCCTGTTCCTGGCTTTTCATAATCTTTCACTATACTACATCACCTCCCTGCCCCAGGCTAAGCTATCTGCACAGCTCATCCAGAGATGTTGTTTGAGTAAGGGAGCTGCACCTCCCAATCATAACACATTCTTATCCTTTTACATCATGCAGTGAACCAACAGCCTGATTCAGTCATTGACAGCCTTTGGTGTCTCTTCATTGCACAATGGTTGTGGCTTTAGTATAGCCTCCATGTTCTTCCTGCTCTACCATAGCAGAGCCACAAAGACTCCTGTCCTCCAGCAGCAAACCATGCTGTTTCGGTAAACTTTTCAACCCTCCTGACATGTCATAGAGCTGAATGGTGGGAAGAGCTCATTATGTTTTAATGGCCTGAGTGGATTCAGTGCAGGGCTGGGAGTATGAGTGTTTATGGAAGGAAGACAAGCAAAAAAAAGGGATTTACAGAGAAGTATGATGTCACCTACACCACAGCCTATTTCTGGAACTAAGCTGTGAAACCCATGATACATTTTGACACATAAATGTTGCCAAGTAAAACTGATAATATAATTGTTAATACGGTCACAGCCAACTGTTTTTCAGATAAGGAGTTAAACTCTTCTATGCAATATAGTGTTTGTGGAACGGAGCACCTAGTTGGTTCCATGCTTTCATTGGCTCTGGGATTACTTCCTATCATATTTAAATAAAAAGACTAGATTATTGGGTACCATAAGAACAATGGATTGCTTAATGGTCTTGCGGCATTTATCTTAAGTCAATACAAAAGTTTTGAGTTCCTAAGCCTATGTCAAGGGCAGTGAAACAAGGGCCACATTCAGTGAATTAGTCATTTGCTTATTTTTTAATGCACATAAGTATCCTATTTTGGGGACTCAGATATACTTAGATGATTTAGTTAAATACAGATTAATTTTCCAAAAAATTGTGTCTGTCTGAGGAACAAGATCTGATAGAAAATAGTAAAGGTTATTATGTGTAATTTGTTCTAGATAAGACTAATGATCAAACAACTTCCTCGTCTCTTTGCCATAGCACAAATTCCCCTGTGATAGACGTCCATTTTGTACAGCAACCTCCATACAAGCTTTGTTTCTAAAAGCTTGGCAGGGCTCCATAGTATAATTATAGTGTTATTAGGAGTAAATAATAGCAGAAAAGAAGAGATACTCTAGAAGTGTAGACATGGAAAGGAAGAGATAGGTTCAGGTATGAAACAGAGAGAGACCATAGCCCAGAGACATATGAAAATTGCTGAAAGGGGCTCAGGACATGGAGGCAAGGAATGAAGGCCAGGACTTAAGGTGTGCAGGGAACAAATGGGGGACTGAAGGGTGAAGATTGGGCTTGAAAAGCAAGTGGAGCATCTCCACCACCTGCAAAAATGCAGACAGGCCAGAGTTTAAGAGATATTTAGGTGACCATCTAAGAGTTTCAGAGAACCAGAAGTCTCCCTGGATCTTAAACTCTTGTGTGCTCCTCAAAGGTTCATAATGTCCTTTTTTCCATCTTTACAGACAGACACTTTTAACTATAAGGTTATAAAATCTCTCAGTGTTCAACTTTTAAAATTGATGCTTTCTAATCCTTAACTTCTGAAATTTCTGATTAAAATAAAATAATATTTTTCTCCTGGTCTGAAGTAGCTCGCTGCAGTTCATTAGCAGCTATAGCAAATTTACTCCACTATAAAAAGAAAAACAGGTCTCTGGCCAAGTGTTTCCTTTAAACGCAGAATAATATCTCCTCTTCCCTCTGCCAGCGTAAGAATGGAGTGAGTGATTTTGGCCACAAACACAATGTGCTTCCGATTTTGATGGTGTCTGAAGGTCCATGAACAATTCAGATGGGAGCTATTTGTGTTGGTGTTATTCCCATTTCCTCAAAAATGGCTTTTCTGTGATGATATGGAAGCAGCAGTGTGGAGGCCATGCTGTATTATCACTGGAGTGGGGTGCAGGGGTTGTTGGAGGTTTGGGCTCTGCAGCCAGACTCATGCAGGAGGATGGTGGTGCCTGTCTGGAGCTCCTTCAGCTTCGGTGCATTTTGCTGGTTGCTTGCTTGGCTTGCAGCACCAGCTCACCATGTTCACATATCTTTAACACACAACCTCCCTGCGGTGGAAAGCAGTCTGATGGCATGATCAGTGAGCTCCATCAGACCACATTGCGTGTAGCTAAGAAAAGCACATCTAAGAAAGAACCACTTATACCTCCTTGAGCTCAATTCTTCTCCCCAGCCTGTCCCTTCATCTTGCCCAGCAATGCCTGCAGGAGAGCTTGCCTTTCTCCTTTCCCCTGCTTAATATACAATATCACACCATTTTCCTAAACTAGCAGATAAGCTTGGACTGTGTTGTCCTCTGATTCCCTGCCTTGAGCCAAAGTTTTGAGTTATTTTTCTGATTTATCTTTTGCTTTCTTGAGTAGCAGTTTCCGAAATAATGGGACAGGGGCTGAATGTGAAGTGGGCTGCCAGAAGACATTTATACATATTGTTTTTCCTTACCAAAGACAGAACATGAATTCCGGAGGATTCAGTATTGCTGTCAACTCAGCATCAACTCAATCCTAACCTTTACTGCATATCCAGCAGCCATTGACCAGCTAACACCAGAGTGCAGTCTTGCCTGCCAAAGCTTGGATTTCTGTGTAATTGGTTCCCATGTTACTGAGCTCACAAGGTCAAATTACATCCCCTTGCCTTTGCAGACACCTTTCCATTGGCACGGTGCAGAGTCTGACAGATAAGAGCTGGAGGACCAACCTCGACCACCTGTGTTCTTGGGACTCCTATCTCCTACTAGTTGGAGACCTTCAAGCTTAGGAGGCTAGCTGTAGGCCTTCAGGTGCCAAGCCCATAGGAAATGCTCATTGCAAATTCTTAGGTAGAACTTAGGCCAGATGAAGGAAGACCTTATTAGGGGGAGAAAGGGATGGTCATTTCAAAAATTTTATTTATTTGTTGGTCGAGGAGGTTTGACTGGGGACAACACAGCTAATATTGCAAAGCAGAGGTGGAAAATGTGCATTTATACCCTGAATATCAACTGCTCATGCCAGTTGTGGGAATCATAACATTTGTGGAAACAGGTGCTTGTTCTCTCCACTGTTCACAGAAGGAGTCTCTTCCCTGCAAGAACCTCAGTTTGCAGTGAAAAGGCTATTTGTACATAAATAACTGCTACACATGTTTCAGATTCCTAATGTCTATGAAGTTTCAATTACCCAGTAAAGGAGGGGGGGAAAAAAAGTGTAACATGTGACCGATGCATTTAAGAAATTATGTGGCCCCTCAACACTTGGGGATCTGTGTGTAACTGGCCCTGCTATGCTTGTTTTCCTCTCATTATTAATCTTTTCGTACAGATGGGGACCTGAGAAGTGAAAAGATGAAATGCTGTATGACAGCCAAGCAGGGAAACCGTGGCCGAGTCATGGAGACAACTCACATTCCCTGAGGAATAAACACTCAAAGCCATTTCTAGGTGACAGAGGAACCAGCCAGGGAAACCCCTAGCAGACCACAAAAAGTCAAAGATAAGGGAAACATCTTAAGGACTGGTGTAAATGTAGCGCAAACTGGTCTTGCTGTGTGATCAAACAATTCCCACCAGCGGCAGTGTCACAAACAGAAAACATGTGGGCATTTCTGCCATTCCTCAGTCCTCGGCAGCCTGCTCTCTTCAGTACTTCTCGAGAGTCCAACCTCTCTCTGAGGCACTTGCAAAGTTTGCAAAAATCAGCAGGAATTAAGGTTGGTCATGTTTGCCTTGTGAGCACAGCAGGTAATTGATGCTGGGGGAAAAAATAATTGGGAAGGAAGTGGTTAAGAAAAAGCAATCCCAAATATCAGTCTTGCCTCTACCCTTGCTCCCCCAACTCCTGAGGTGCCTGGTGGTCAGTGTGGCAGTTGCCACCATGGATTCAGGATTCACCACCACCAGAAGGGTGGGAAGTGCTGTCAGCAGCAGTGGCTCTCCAGGGTGGGATTTGTCTGGGATGGAGAAAGTGTCTGCTTTGGCAGTGGATGATCTGACTGACATGGCTCTTCCCCCATCCTCATGTCTCCATCCTGCTCCTCTGCCAAGAGCCAACTCCATCATTTGTGTGTCCACAGCCTGAAAAAGCAGGTAGAGGCCACAAGCAGGGAGAAGACACGAAGATAGGAAGGATTGGTGGAAGACAGGATAGCACTGGTGACCAGAGAGAGAGGCTAAGCCCCTTAATAAACCAATTCTCTTTGCCCAAACCACCATTAGTAAACCAGTTACCACTGGACAGCCCCAAAAGGAGTGATTCCTTTGGGACAGCATGGCCAGGCCACGTGTTGGCAGGCGACATTGCTGAACTGAGGCCATTTCCCAAGTCTCACCCACAACCTAGATGGAAATCTCTTCTTCCATGTCTCGGGGCAGGCTCCAGCACTTCATTTCAAAGGCAATGTTGGCTGAGTGCAGGTTTCTATTCCACAGGAGTGTGGTGATCACACTACTTTCTTGTGACTATGGATGGTGAAGGAGAAAATAATTTGATAAGTCTGCAGAATGTTTTTATTGTCATGTCAACAAAATATTTTCTGCCTCCACAGACTGTGGAAGTACTTAGCATGCAGCATCCATCCAGTTTTGGAAAACACTTGAAAACCACCGACAGAATCTCACTATTCCTTTTTTTAGCTACATAATGAAAAAGCAAACAAGAAATATGCTGATTCCCAAAATGAACTAATTTTTTTTTCTGAAGCAATTTAATTTTTTAGCTTTGATCTGATACCAGAACCCAGAGGACTTACTTGCTATTTCTAAATAATGAGTCTAATGTTTATGCTCTGAGCCTGAACTTTTCTGGTTTTGGAAAAAATGTGACTTTACATAAAAGTCCTTTGATTAAGAGATCTGCAGTCAGAGGAGTTTTCGATACAATAATGAAAAGGCCTTTCAGATCGCTAACTCGAACACTGCTCAGCACGATATTACTCAAGAAGGGGAGAAGCCGACAGAACAATTACACTATTAGTCTTTGCTTTGCCAAGTGTTGTGTTAGTCATATTCCTGGTCAAATCTCCCAGAAGTGGCTAAAAGAAGCCTTACATCACATGGAGTGATGCATGCTTGATAAACGCACCCTGACCTGGGTGGTCTGTCACACTGGCTCTCTCTTTTTATTGTTTTTAACCCAGTTTCATTGAGGCTTTAGGAGGTGATTGCTATACAGAGGGAAAGTGCTTGGAGGAGTAACAGAGGCTATTTCCTCTCACTATGGTCCAAATTCCCCTGCAGCAGGGATGGTACCTACAGCAGGCTACAGCAGGCTTTTCTTCCAAGCAAGATCACAGCACAAAACACAGCACTTTCTTGCTTGCACAATGAGGATCCCATTCCCTGCCCCATCAGAGCATGAGGGCACTGAGCAAAAGGGCTGTGGTGCACCCATCTCTCCCTGGGCGCCAGAAGCACCCAACACCTGGGTTCATCCCAGCTCGTGCTGCTGCGAAGGTCACCCTGCTGCCCTGGTCCCTGCTTTCCTAGATGTGAGATGGAAAGAGTGACTTTCGCCCCTGCTAAGTAGGTTGAAGTTTCGAAGCTGAATGCCTGTGTTATTTATGCAGAACTGACACGTCTCTTTGTCCTGAGCCATGTGGCCCAGATTCCAGCCCTTGTATCTACAAAACATTACTCATGTGCGCGCTCCTCTTTCAAGTCCTTGATTCCAATGGGATTACTCACATGTGCATGCATACCACGACTGTGCGCCTGATCGCAGCTCACATCTCTGCAAAGCTGGGGCAAATCCTGCTGCTTTCAGCTGATTTACACCAGTATGCCAGAGATAAAAATCTGAAACAGGAGCGGCTGGCTGGGAAAAGAAAGATCAACCTGATACCTATTTCTCCTCCTTATTCTCCTTCCATGTATCCCATCTCTGCTATCATCGGGGCACCCTGTGGGAAGGTCTGCTCCCCTGTGCCATCAGGGCACTGCTGCATACTAGGGGTTAAAATGAGAAGGCACTTTGTTTTTAGAGATTTATTGCTTTCCTCCTGCTATATTTGTAAAGCTCATCATTACAGTCAGCCATCCCCACCCGTGCAGCTGTCTGTACATTTTTTCTCTGGTTCTAGAGTTGTACTTCACTGAGGAAATTATAATTATTAAAACACACAAGGTCACGCTCTAGATGAACTTGGAAACAGTTCAAATATGTTTCAGGTTTGAAACTATTTAGCAGCTATGGCCAAGTGGTGAGTTCATAACAAAAGAATGGTTAATTTCACACTTCAGATAACATTTCCCCCGGAAAGCAGTAAAGCATGTTGGTACAGAAATTATTGAAGGTCGAAAAGACTGGAGACACATAATCAGTCATTAGTCCCAATAATAAGATATTAAAGGCAGGCTCAGGGAGGGGACAGAGTGGTTCCCCTTGAGTGAGCCAGTGTCTGTCCCTTACCTTTAAATCACTCTTTTAAACTTTTTCATGTTCATAAAGGCACTGTGAGTCTGTGGACTTCTAAGGTGGGACATCTCGAGAGCTACCTCACAAGTGGCTCTTCTACCCCTGCTGCAGATGACACAGTTCTGGTTGTGTGTCACTGGACAACATCATCAGTCTATCACGAGAAATAAAACTTGCAAACCATACACTGAAATAGCAGCAAATAAAACACCAATATCCCTCTTCCCAAGTTACCTTCTCCTGTGCATTGGGGTGGTGGGAGGAAGGCAGTGGCAGGTGTTTGCGGCCTCCCCAGCAATCTGCATCAAAAATAATCACTGCTTTTCCCTTGCAAATTGTGAAAGGGATTTTGACAAAGCAAGTTGTTGAAAGATCAAACCTCCTTTGTGCAGACAGCAGCCTGAAATGGTTCTCTGTAAGCCTATGTGAAATTTGTGGCTAAAGCAGGTTGATCTTTATTGGTTTTCTTCCAAAACTCAGACTCTCCCATGCAAACCTTCCCTCCTCCATTAACCTGGACTTCAGTGTTGAGGTTTATCAGCAGCCCTTCAAAAAAATCACTTAAAGAATGTTTCTCTTAAACAAAACAAAACAAATCTCCCAAACTATCTCTGCTTTCCCGGGCACTGACATCCAAAAAAGAATGCTAGATGTTACAAATCCTTCCTCAGCAGCTTTCCCCTAGAAACAGCAACAGCCCAGCCAGGGTCACTCAGACAGACTAAGCCATGCCCCCAGGTCCTCAGTCTCCCTGCACCAGGGGAAAATACACAGTACATTTGACTTTTTCAGCTGGAGTGGAGAAAATCTACTCAGAAAACCAGGAGGTGACTGACTTTATGAGCACATCTCACAGGCATGTGCTACTGCCACCTGCATATCCCACTGCCATGACTGGGGGTTGACATTGGACTCCAGTCTGTGGCTTTGGGGAAATCAGTGACAACCCTGGCTGCTGGGGTGGGGGGGAAAGGTGATGCTTTATCTGGGTTATTGCCCTAGCTGAGGGTCTTTTATTTTCTCAGCTGTGCACTATGGACATGCCTGCAGACTGCCTCTGAATCATGTCCCAGTGCTGGCTATTCAGCTGCACAGCAAGGAGGTCACGAGGCTGAGCCTTACCTCTGAATTTTCCTTCTTTCCCAGGTATCATGTTTTATTTTTAATTTAGGAAGATCTTGCTCATGTCTTTGTGAAAAAAAAAAAAAAAAAGAAAGAAAAAAAAGGAATGGCAGTGAGCATTCAACACTAGTTTCATTTTTCATCACCATTATCAAGGTTTGGATTTTAACTTTGGAATGTCCTTATCTAAAATGAAATCAAATAAGCACTTTGTGGCAGGGGGTCTTACTCTCCCTCCTCACCTAAGGGAGCTTGTGCAATGTGTAGCATTTGTCCCACTGCTGCATGCTTGAATCAGTTCACCTGACTTAACACATGTACACGTCTACCTCCATGTAGTGCCACACGTACGTATGGCTGGTAACATGCTTTATCCATGTTCAAAGGTTCACACCGAAGCAGGCTTCCCAGCCTCCAGGTACAGATAAGGATGGCAGTGGGTGCAGTTAAGCTTATGGGCAGATACCCAAGCAAAGTGAAATGCACATAAAACCCAAAGCATATTTTAACTTACTCTAGTGTGGCACAGGGCAGGACACAAGTAGGGCCCCATCCTCATGATTCACACAAAAGCAAGCTCTGCAGAACAGCAAGTCCAACTCTCACAACTCTAACCATGGTGTGAGGACCTGGGAAAGGCTTTCACTCACCCAGCTTCACGACCCATGTTCTTCTATAGCATGTTACCAACTCCAGCTTCTGTCAAAAGCTGGACACAGGAACAAAGGACGCATGGACCTGCAGATGGACTGAACCCACCCCATGACCAGACCACACAGATGGGCTGTAAAAGCTCACAAACAAAAGCAAGCTGATTCCTGCCTCTGCTTCTACCACACGAGGGATGGACAGAATGAGCCTAAGTGTTATGTCATCTGCTTTCCGTGGGGTGGGGAGAGCTCGGCTGAGTCCCATGCTCAGATTTGGGAGGGCTGGCAGCCTTCTGGTTTCTCAGCAGCTTCAGGCTTTCTTTTCATCCTGAACCTAATGGGTGAATGGCAGCAGAGTTCACGAGGATTTTCAAATGAGCTCAGAGGGGCTTGTTCTTGAGAATTTGAATCCTTGGCAAATGGCCCACAATAGCTGATATTTTTCCAGTTTATGGGGGAGAGTGTTTTTCAGCTATGCATATTTTTAACTCCCATAACCGACACATTATTTTAATGTTAATTCCTCTGCATCCCCTTTGGAACCATGTGCACCCTTTGAAAGGACACATGCCCCTGTCTGAAAGATTCATGGGCTTTTCACATGGGTGTCCTCTCACTCATTCCCATGTATGAAGTTTGGCTCCTGGATAACCTAAACCGTTTGTGTGGGAAGTGGAGTTGCCACAGGTTGGCAAAATGAAATGCTGAAACCTCTAGGAGGTGGATTATTGGCACATTGAAGTTAATAGTTGAAGGACCTGACATACCAAATAAATAAAAATAACAAAAAAAAATGGGAAAGGAGAGAGAGGAAGCAAAAGACAGGCCCCTGTCAGGTACTTGTAGATGTTGCTTTCCTGACCAGTTGGCTGCTAGACTGCAGTGAACCTACTGCCCAGCTGCACCCACACCTCAGTGTCACCCAGGCTGCATGTTGTTGTCTGAGTAAATCTTGCTGCTTTTGCCTTTTATAAGCATTGGGGCTACTATCTGCAATATTCCACCCTCATGTCATTGAAGAAGAATGTTCTGAAAATGAACCACTGAAGACTACAAGCTTTATAAATACCAAGAGCCAAGAGTCAGCTCTCGTGTAAATCCATTGGCTTGGATAGAGTTACGGCAAGGGTGATGCCCCCTCTACCCCCCCATCCTAATAAGTACCATTTCACTCTAATTTCTGTAATAGTTTGGAAGTAGTGCTGGGAAAAGCTCTAGCTGATTTATTTTTTACTGCAAAATTGTGGATTCAGCAACATGAAAACATTTTGTGAATTTTCCTCATTTCTGCTGAATTGTTCCTGCTGAGGCAAACAAACAAACATTCAGAAAAAGCACCCGTCAAAACAGAATGTTTTGATTTTCCAGTTAGAACAAATATCTTAACACTTGCCACCATCCTAAATGGCAATTAAAAAAATAAAATTTTAATGAAATTTCTCAAACTTGAAGGGAAACATAACATTTTATCCCAGACAAGTTATTCTGTTGGTCTCAGAGTTAACTGTAAAATTTATTTGCTTTTTCAGCGTGCAAAAATATGTAAATCCTTGTGTTCTGAGTTGGTCCATTAATTTCAATATCGGTTTACAAAATATGTCAGAGGCACACACCAAGAAATAGTAGCAAGCAAAAAAAAAGCCATCTCGTCCGGCTCTACATGGAAGGCTGGAAAGAGCACGAATGAGTGAACTGAGTTCAGGTATTGACTTACACCACTACAAAGTCCATGTGCAAGCAAGATGGGAAGATGAGACCATCTGGTCCAAAGAAGACCTTCAGCCATATGCTGCCTTTACAATCCTGCCTCAGCTTTCAGAAGTCTCCAGCTGTGACAGGGATCAGAATTTGCCTGTGCCATTTCAATATATTGATTTTACACTTTCTCTGTTTGTGAAGGTTGCATCTAATCTGCTGTGTCATTTCTTTCCATCATGAGTAATAAGCAGAATTGAGTCGGTACAGTCTTTCAGCAAGCCTTGGTCTCATCTCACTTTTACCAGCCTGAATCATAACACAACTGCTATAATCAGGGTAGCTACGTAAAACAACCCCAGGGCAGTCATTTCTCTTTCTTCCAAAATCAGGGCTGGAAATTCAGAAGCAATCCTGTGATTTGAGAAAGGTTCCTTTCTCTTGGATTTCCTTGCATGCCAGGCACCAACTTGAAAGCCAAGACCTCACCCTGAATCACACACACAGATTGCTTTGTTAAACAATACCAAAGTTTCACTCCATTGCTTCTTCTTCCGGAAGCAATGAACCGACTACTTAAAGATGAAAAGTTGTACAAACTTGTACAAACAACACAATTTACAGCACAATTTGCAATGCTTTAGTTCAAACCCAAAGATTTGCCCTCTGACTCGCACCAGGCTCCTTCAGCATCTCTCTTCTGCACTATACCCCTGGCAATTCCCACCAGTATACCTTGATGACAAGGAATTTTCAAGATTTTCAACTGGTGGATCAAAACCTTTTTTTTTTTTTTTTCATATCTGTATATCTTTTGGCATCTCATGCTCACAGAGTGCCCTATTGAAAAAGTGACTTTGTGTTTTATGGTGACCTTTGGTGGATTCTTTCAGGTGACTGCAAACACCAAGAAAAGGGGAAAAAATGATGGATCTGGAGAGAACCACAGTTACGGATCTGAAGGGGAACACTGGCTGGCTGCCGAACATCAAAACTGCTATCAATGCATGCCCTTTATACAGCATTGCCCTCTTCAAAGAATATCCCAGCCCCTTTGCAGCATAAATTAACAAGTTTGAACTGCAAAAATACATGATGTGGACATAAATATGATCTTGTTTATGCTACTGAGAGGCAAGACCCTCTATTCATTGAAATTAAAACATTATAAAAATAATGTAAAGGAAAGGGCACTCTAGCCCTGTCTATTTTGTTGAGGGATAAAAATACCATTAGTCTGTAAAATGATGGGCTACTATCTGCTTTTAGAACACCTGGGTTTCCAGTTGGGCAGCTAAAATATTGGTCAGGTTGCAAGGACAATATACTCCCATAGCAGATTTTTTTGTGGTTTCCTAGTTTCACATTCACTAGAAAAGTACAGTGGAGAAAAGGATGGCAAAGAGAGAGTGTCTTTGGGGTCCATAGTCCAATGTAAGTTAACATGGCTCTACCATTTCTCTATGGTCAATTTTGCATCAGAAAAAAATGAGTCAATTTAGCTCATTGAAAAGGTGCTGCTTTACATTTGGGACTAATTCAGAAACCAAGGGAGGGAGCTACTTGCTTGCTGTGAGAAAATAAAGCTCCATTCAAGTTAATGGAGTTACACTAATTCACTTCCATGGGGATTTGCTCCTTTTCTCAGAAGTATCAGCTCACAGTAGTTAATGGGCGCTTTGGCATGGATTTAGGAAAGCCTGAGCATTGTCCCAGTTAGTAGGTGGTGATATTAAAAATAAAACCAGGAAAACATTGAACAGGTAAGCCATGATCTTAGTATTATTCAAGACATGTAATCTGCAAGACAATTAGTTTATTAAAAATACTCTAGAACTGGATATTCTAGGTACAGTCTGTGTTGTGTCAGCTTGATGACATCTAAGTGGGTTAGGCACTTCATGACTTGTCAATCCATAGTAATTCTGCTGTTATAAAGCTCTAAAATGGATCCAGTTAACTTTATCATTATCTAAAGAAAGAACTTGAGTGGCTGAATAAAGTCCATCATCTTGTTCCGAGGACCTTGCTGTCTTGCTTTCTTGGAACTGGCTCCTGTTCAGAAAGAGATTAAACAGCAGGTCTTCAAAAGCAAGATAAAAAGTAGAACTATGGGCTGTGCTTGGCTTTGTTCAGCAATTTCTACCTCCCTTCTTTAGAGCTAGGAGGAATGGCTGGAGAAGGTGTGTGCTGCAGCCGAACAAGGCATGGGGTAGAAGTCATCAGTGTCAGAGAGAATAGTATGTGCTGGCGTGCATTCAGTTACAACTGTGTTAACAAGCCGATGTTGTTCAGGGGAAGCATGGTAATCAGGTTTATCTGCACACTGTCCCTGTTTAGGTTTCATAGCTGTGTCCCTTGTCCCTGCAGGAATTGGCTGAGACACCAGCTACTAACAATGGGAACAACCGGGCACGGTGCACTCCTGGTGTCGGCCTGACCCTCCTTTACTCTTTTATCACTATGCTAACTGAACATATTTACTGTAAGGAAGTTCTAATACATCTAAACATTTCCTGCTGCTTGAAATACTTTCTGTCCAATATAGCTGAGACAAGAGCAAAATTAAGAGAAATGCCCAAAGAATCTCAGAATTTCTAATGCCCTATGTGATGGCCAATCAGATAAGGTGTTCATTAAAGTCTTGCACGCTGGGAAGGGATATAACACAGAAGACTGGATGTTGCTTAACAGCGTTTGATGTATGAAAAGGGAAATGTTTTGGAAAGGGTCACTTCTGTCTACTGAAAGACCAGCAGTAACATTTATAAAACAAACTAACAGCACAACTAATGATATATATCACCCAATAAATCATATGATGGGCCTGATTTAAATGATACTCAACTAAATGATGCTGCTTAGGACAGCCCCGGCTGTGGGTAGTGTGAGGCTGTGTGACCCCTGTAGCCTTTCTGTCAGGATGCAGAAATCGGGTGTACGTTGCTGACTCACAGCAATGGTGGGTGCTGGAAAGACTGTAGGGCAAAAATTCCCAGCATATAAAGACACTGTTGTTCAGTTCAAGGCATAATATACTTCAATGCATTAAAAAAAAAAAGAAAAAAAAAGTAGGTGCAGCTGCCTAACCCTCACTTCCTCCTTGCTATCCAGTTTTGGGGGCTGAATTTTATCTAGTCATCCCTGGGAAAGGGTGAGGCAGCTCCTGTTATGTCTGCCTGGTAAGCTACTCTGTATATGGTTTGGGTCGCAAATGATGACTAGTTTTCTCCTGGGTGGATTAATATGGAGCACTACAGTAATGATTAAGGTGTCAAAGGAGAAAATGGGGATAAGGTCTACATCTTCCTTGAATGTGTTGTTCAATTAGCTAAATGATAAATAGATCATCAGACACCTGTTAAAGTGTGATATAAGGCAATAGCCCACTAAATTGCCTTTTCTTCTGATATTTGAAAACCTTCCATGTATACTCTCCAGGATATTCACAGCCCTTGGAGAAAAAAACAAAAAAACAGTTAAAAGCATGAATACTGGACCAAGGGCACACAGAAAAGATGTGCCTGAGAGATTTGTTCTGTCCTGAGCAAGGACAAAAGACTCCAAAGCTCCAAAGCAAAGGATATCTCCGGGGATGTCCAAGTCCAGTAGGATCTTGCCTCTCCCTTTTTAAGAGACATAAAATCCTGAAGGCATACCCCAGCATTTCAGCTCTTATGTATTATTTTCATATGTGATAATTGTTAACCTGGTTAAATGAGGCAGTTTCAATAAGAGATTCCAGCACTATTTCTGGTCCTTCCTGAATGATTTATATTAATTGTTCAGGAAAACCAATATAAAAATACTGGTCCCTTGAGACTGCAGGCTTTGTGGCAGTCTCAAGCAGAGTACAAATAACTACTTGTATATGGCTTAGCAGTGGACATGCACTCTTATGCAATTCAAGTGGTCAGGAGCAGACTATTTTACTCTTTCAGTTAAGGGCATCTGTCCAGGAATTACATGTTAAAGGGTTGAGAAATGAAATCCACTGGAGTAAGTGATGTGCTGTTGTTGTTGGACTCATGGGGAAAGATTTCAGCCAAGATTCCTCCTCAGACATAGAGATCAATTTAACTGATGGCTCCTTTTTTGGAATCATGTTGCATCGAACATTTGAACTGCAAACAACTTTGCCTCTGAAACAGCTGAAGCTGAAGCTGCCGGATGGGCTGGGCATTGCACACAGGCACAGCTACTGCAAGGAAGGCTTTGCATGGTGAATGATGCAGTCGCAGATGCTTGGACTGAGTGCTCGGCCGAGGTAAACTGGCACGGTCTACTCACTTCTGTGATGCTATTGAAATTTACAGTGGCTGTTTGACTTCTTCAGGGCTGCCTGAGGAAGGAGGGGCAAAGCATGGGGTTTGGGAGAGAAATGGTGAATGATTGAGGTGGCGTGATGTGCTTGGAGTTGCCTACGATGGAGCAGTCTGGGCTGGTGGTTCACGTGTTTGCCTCCAAGCAAAGACAGCAGTAGGCGTTAGCACTGATCGACAGTCCTGCACCATCTGATAATTGGTCCTGTTTTTTATTTAATGGCCATTTTTAAAAGCCTGACTCAGGTGACGTCTCATTTCACCCAAGCACCTTGGTTACCCCTGTAAGGTGATGGCAGTAAGAGGTGTGGCAACCATATCATGCTAGCCAGGATGTACATGACCACCACCAAAACAGTGGCAAAAGAGATGGGGCAGCTGCCAGGTGGTCCGGAGAGTGCTACCCTCCCTGTTAAGGCGAATGGGTGACAGCAGGGTTAAAGCGCTTTACTGGGGCTTTCCTGCTAAATCTGCACCTGTCTACTCGCACTTATCTATACAGTAGATTGAGTGCCTGGGACACATAAATAAACTGCTTCCTGGCAGGTCAGTCGAGATGGTGTAGGATGGTATGTTTTTATATCATTCCTTCCAGTCCTGGAGATATGAGCTGATCTAATCACTGAAGATAAGCAACATCAGGTCTGGTCAGTATGGAGATGAGAGACCTCCAAGAAAAACACAGGTGCTCCAGGAAATGCCGCTGCTGATCCAGTGCTGCAGACAACGCTGCATGGGGCTTCTGGAACATGGCTGCAGCAGCAGCAAATCCCCTGGGAGACCCATAACATAAATCCCTGGCACTTCTCACAGGAATGGGGTGTTAACTCATGTGTGTGCTGTCATGTTGTAATTCCTGCATGAGAGAGAGGTCTTGTCTTGCTCTGTGCTTCTTCTCATGCAATAACTGATGTACCGGTGTGACTACAATGAGCACTCTTGGAACCCTTCACCGTGGCTGTAGGGTGGTTTTAAGAAGCATAAGTCTCCCAGATGAACCGCAATATGCATAATTATTTTACTACCTAAAATGTGACTGGCACCCTGTTGTTCCTTGTGGCTTGTTTCCCCTCGCCCCCCACAAAAGATGTACACTGCGCCTGTTGCAAACCAGCTACCATGCTCCACCCTAGAGGTGGGTGAACAACAGCACTGAATTTGTATTTCTGCAGAATGAAAGATGAGAGGAGTTTATTATTACCTCCAGAAATGATGTTGCAATATTGGTCAGTCACCACTAGCAACTGACTCTGGATTTATTTTCCTTTCTTGTTTTGGGAGGAATGGATGGCAAAACAGTACTTTAGAGATGAAGTGTGACTGTTTTCATGCTGTTTGGTGACGGGTTTTTTTCTGGGGAAGTTGGTGGGGTTTTTTTTTTGTTTGTTTGTTTGTTTTCCTTAATTCTGCTGGCAATTAAACTCGTAGACAAATATCTGACTTTACTGGAAGATTTAGGCAACCCTTGTGTTTTGAAGTCTCCCTGGTTTGCTAAAGAAAACTTGAGTGTTGCAATTTTCCTAATTCTGAGAATACAACCTTCTGTGAATTAACATTTCACAGAAGCTGCAGTTACGTATTTTGGAGGAGGAAAAGGTGGGAGGGAAAAAAAGAAGTGAAGAAGATATTCAAAGAAATCTCAGAATTGTCTGTAGTCCTCACCAGATGCGTGAGGATAAGAAGTGGACACAATTTCTAATAAGGGAGCTGTGATAGTTGATTTCTCCACACAGAAAAATAGAGCTATATTATACCACAAGGTAAACTGAACAGCAGCCCAGTTTATAGTTTAAATGGCTTGGGAGCTTCCAGAAAAATCTTTTGCATCAAACCTGTACTACTATTGCCACCATGTGGTGAAATCTGACAAAAGGCACCTCTAGCTGCCACAAAACGTAATTGTTCATTATGATTTGTCTCATATCAACTGTATTTGGAGAGATTTAGAGAGTGCTGTATTTTTAATAATGACAGGAATTACAATCTTTATTTTACCTTCTCAGAGAAAGTCTTGCATCAGATGCAGCAAGCTCCTCTGTGTTTTAAGTCATAGCATCTGTAATAAAGTTACGCAGAAGGAGTTGGCATTTTCAGCTGGACCCGACCTCTGGGGTCGAGGGACCCTCCAGCTTTCCTGTGACATTCCCAGTCTCTTCCTAAGTTGGTAAACCCCTTCTAACCAGCAATGCCATGGGTACTGCAACAAAAAAATGCATCTCCATCTGGGAGAACTCCCCTAACCTACTTTTCCAGAAGACACAGATGGACACAGCAAGCAGCCGTTCCTCTGCAAACCCCCAGCACCCGTTGTGGGGACTCGTAGCCAGGCTGGAGAGTTTAAGCTGATGCAATAACCCCCATCACATGCAATGCCGTGTTGTGCTGCTTGGAAGAAAAGACATTGGATGAGAGGTAACCCAATGGGACTGAAACTGCAGGGTAATTCTGGTAGCTGTCTGTGGAGCTCTACTTTGCTTCCCATTAAAATATGTCTAATAGAAATTTTTTCAGAGAGGAGAAGAGCATCCAGATGCCCTACTACTAATGCAAACTTACAGGCCATTTTTTTTTCAAGGTCACAAATCCTGTGTTTTGGTTATTTCAGCTCTTTGCCTAATATTTTAACCAGTGGATTAGGGAATCCTCCTACAATTGTATGTCCCAGTTGGACTATCATGTCCATTTTCCATCAGGTCTGGTTCCTCCACTGCTATTAAGCACATTTTAGCAGATAAAGCAGTTACCAAGCATTTGATCTATACCTATCCCCATGCCATTTTCCTTCCAGTTAATCCTGGCCTTTGTCCTGTCCTTTTTTCCTTAGTCATTCAAACCAGCCTTGTTTCAGATATTTAAACTGGAATACCAGTTTTGCTTTTCTCCCTTTGTGTGGTCAAGGGCCTGTCCTGACAGCAAGAGTAAGAGCAGGGATTGTGGCCAGTGCCCGTATCTTCCTGTGCTATGGGTTAAGTCTCAGAATAAGACTATCATCTAACAAGTCTGACGGCACTATCCCTACAGGTGGTTTAATGCATCTACTGTATGCCCCATTCACAAGACAGGTTTATGGAAGCATGTTTCCAATTCAGGCTCTGTTTAATGGTTCCTTAGGGTTTTCTGGGTGGGAACTGAGTTCACCCCAGTTTAGTGTCTACAGTGAGTCACCTCACATCCCCTGTCACAGTCCACTTAAAGAAATGAGCATTGATGGCACCATTCAGCTGACCTGATTGAGAAAGCTGCATTAATAGAGACAAGTCATGCTTAGACAGCAATGAGTATCTTGACTACATCATGCTTGGTAGTAAAGAAAGCCGAAAGGGCAATCTTGTATGTAGACACCATACAGATGCATATGTCACCATATATATCTTTCTATATATTCATATATCTATATAGCTGCATGCAGCCCACTGCAATGAGCCCCACCTTCATTCAGCCTTCTTCTCCCCTCCTTTGCAAGAAATGCCACTGAAAATCTTGGCTGCTTCAACTTTGAGTTAACTTAGACCAGACCAGACCATGCTGAAGCTTCCTGTCCCTCTCCTGAACAAAGAGCTCCTCCAGGCGTCAGCCAATGATGGCTCCTGGGCTGCCACGTTCCTGCCTGCCATGGGAACAGCCTGTCCCCCTCACTGGTAGACAGCTCCAGTGACTGTCCTCCTTCCCTCTTCAAAGGTTCAACATGTGGGAGAGGAGACCCTGACAGACAGACATGGGGCATGAAGGACCTTTGGTGGTTCTAAGGCCAAACTGGGAAAAAAAACCAAGAAAAGCTGGGGGAGAAGCTGGTTGAAGTGAAAGAAGCTTATGGAAATTTTTGAATGAAATGAATTAAGATACACCCCCCTCCCCGAAATTTTTCAATTTGGTGAACCATGCATGTTTTTGTTTGACTGAAAATGCAGTGCTGTCTTTCATTTTCAGGCTATTTATACTTCTCAAGGCTTGTGAAGTGCTTTTTATGAAAAGAAAACCACTGTTTGCAAAACAAGAAGTCAAAGAGTTTAACTCTGAAAAGCGTCAAAACATGAACTGCAAAGGTTTTCAAAAGAAAACATTTCATATAAGAACACTGAAAGAATTTACTTCATCATTATTCCCTTGCCTTTATTCCCCTTTTTTTTTTGACTGAAAAGATTTCAGAGCAGTTTTTGTCCTGTATTTTATTTTCTACTCATTGAAAAAGTAGTAATTGACTTGTTTGAAAAATTACCAGATTGGGAAGATCTAAACCTTCCTGTCCTTTAAACAGGCTGACGTCTGTGCTATAGACAGTTATATGTGCAAAAGAGCAAAACAATAGGCTATGAGGAAAAAATAACTTCTCCACTATCCTGTATTTATCTGTCTATTGAAGTGTGCTATCATCCATAAACCATTGCTACTATAACAACCTTTTTCTGCGCTGGATCATTCATCTGTTTTAGAGCTGCTGATCATTTCGCAGCCATAGCAGGTGGCTCACCCACATCGTAATGCACAGACATTTGGCCAAAAAGTTGCTTTGCTGCCCTCACCTTCCCCTTGTCTGATGACTCCAGTGGTGCCTTTTTTATGACTCACGTTATGTTGCTACTTCTGCCAACCAGCAAATGTGCATCTGCCCGAATCAGCTCCCCACCCCCAAAGCTTGGGGTGGGGGTTGAATGCTTTTCCTTTTATTTTATCAAATGTATCCATGGAACTCTCTGAGTACTTATAACAACTGCAAAACCCCATCAATTTACTGAGAAACCCTGCCACAAGTCTCGTCAAAAGATAATAGGGCTTTAATCACAGCAAGACTCACCCTTTTGAACTGCACTCTTGAGCGAAAAAGTGCATGAGGCAAACACAGTCTTTGGCACATCTACATGGAAAAACTTCAGAGTGCTCTACAGCTTGGCCTCCCGAGCGCAAGCCTGAGCTCTCACTCTTTTAGTCTGATGGAATTTTTACTACAAGGGGTTTTTTTGGTTGCTCCGTTGTTGGGAGAGAGAGAATCTCTACTTGCCAGATACCAAACTGTGTTTGAATTTATTAGGCAGTCAATGAAAAAAATGTATTTCCCTTTCTATACATGGTAATGAGAGAGCTGATGCTGTATCCAGGCTTTAGATAGTCTTCTTTAGGCTGGATTTTAGGTAGGTTGCAATGACAGTTGTTAAGGTTCATGATGGAAACTCAGGTCCAGATTCTCTGTTAGAAAAAAAGTTCCTTGTAGTTAATGGCAGTTTTATTCCAGGATCTCAGTAGCATTGACCAGGCTAAAGATACTGTTCTCAGCAAGGAAAGCTGCTAGTAGTGATTTTAGCAGTTATTCCAGCTGAAATAACATTCAGGCTTTCTTTTTCCTCTTTACAAAATGAACTGCAGCAGTGTGGCTCCAGCATCTTCCCTTTCAGTGTAACCATGTTTTTTCTGTAAATATCTGTACATATTAATATTAGAGACAAAAAGTATGTTAAACTAACATTAAGAGTTCAATGCCAGTAAAAACAAAATAAAACAAACAAAAAAAATCAGCATTGAAATGATTACTTGACTTTAAACTCACTGTTTGTTTCTGGCAGGGTGCCAAAGCATATGATTACCAAGGTCATACACTTTGATGAAGTTCCCTGGCACAGTGGGAGAGTTAAAATCGTGGTTCCTTTTGCTGTGGGGTAATATTACAAATGTTGTTTACTTAGTAACTCTCCTGCCTCCAGCCATCCCCACTTCAGACTAGGAAGGAATCATCTCTCATGAGGTAAATAGGGTCAAAGCTGGTGAAGTGTTGGGATGTGAACTGGATGAATGTTTGTGGCCAAATATTTTATTAGCAAAAAAGAAAAAACTGTGAATGTGAGTCCCTCTGACAGGGTTGTAATTTACATAAAATTTTTCAGGTGCTTCAGCCAAGAGAAGATGATAGCTAACATTAATTCAAAATAATAATTCATAGTGCTCTAATCTTTGCTTTGCAAGGTTCTCAAGATGAAGCTTTGCTTTGCTTTGATTCCAACATTTTTGTTGGAACTTTCAGAGATGGATCTAAACATGCTTGTGCTTCAAGGAGAGAGGAATAATGGAAATTAAATATTTCATGGTTGATTTTTTCTTGGGATGTTTTGTTTGAGTGAAATTTAAGATTTTTTTTTCAGTTCCAGTTTGTGTATGTTAAAAATGCAGGTGGAACATCACCTTGCAGGGCTGATCAAAAAACTGAAGTCCCTTCTTACAACTTTGTATGGCAGTCCTGCTGCCCAGTGGGAATAGTCCTGGCGGCCTGGTAGATAGGTGCTTTCTCTTAGATAATGTTGATTCACTGCTTTGGGAAGTTACTCCCTGATACCTGCTGTTCAAAGCTAAAAATGAGGTGCTCTTTGCTTGTAGATACTCATCCCCTGGTACTTCTTGAGAAGGCACATTTGCTATCCAAGGACCAGTGCATGGGGGCTTCATGACATTTCTCCAGTATCCCGCTTGGTTGTGGCACCCTCAGACCTTCCAGCTCTTTGGATCTCAATGCCAACCTCATTGTATTTGATGTATAAAAACACCCCAGCTCCTCTCATCATGTGACAATTTCAGCTTTTCATTTTGAGAACATAATTTTCAACCCTCTGGATTTATGAGGAACAAAACTTGCTCAATATGTCCCAAGTCACCTCTCATGCTCAGAAGCCAGACGGCAAATGGAGAAAACTCATTGTGGAGAAGCTGTTGACCTAGGGTGAAAGGTTTGAGCAAAATTGCAGGTATTTAACCAGTTTTTGGTTTTGATTCTTGAAGTACTGGGTGCTGTAAGGCAAGCAATGCTCCATCCTTGTTCCCTGCATGTTGCTCACTACACCCAATGAGATCCTGGTTGCTTGCCTGGAAGCGGCTGCCTTTCAGCAGCCTTTCCTGGTTTTCTATTTTGTTGAAAGGTGCTAGAATCTACCTTAACATGGTTAATTTATATTTGTTATTGTCTGTCATGGTAACTTTATTTATAGTTGATTGAAGCTCTTGGTTAGGGAGGCTGAATTCATACCAGCAGCTCTTGGCTGCTCTACATTAAAGTGAGGCCAATATTTATGGAAAACAGAATATGGCAGAAAACTTGGGGTTTTGTGGTTACTACAGAATGTCCCCATTGTTTTCTTTTCTGGTGTGCTTCCTTCACCGCTTGCCTTCAATGGCCAGGTTTGCTTTTGTTTCTTGACAGAATGGCTTGCCAAAACTATTGTTTTCTGATTAATATCACAGTCTGACAGCATGTTGGCTGGATAGATAGAGCAGATCTTCTCTCTGCATCTTAAAAAGAAAACAGCCCTGAAATCCTCATGCTGGTCCCTTTCAGGTGAACCGTGCTGCAAAACAGCCAGGTTTCCATACAGTCAAAATCAAAACCAAGAGCCTGGGAGGAGTAAGGAGCTTTCAGCCTCTCCCAGGGAAAAAGATAGAATCCTCAAACCTAGATTTCTCCTGGCTGGAGCTTTGTCTTCCTTTGCATTTGCCTCGCAGAGCTGGGGAAGAGCAGGAGATGGTGTCAGCTCTGGGAGGATAATGAAGATGGGTGCTTGCAAAGGTGTCACTCTGTGGGGGCTTGACATGGGGGCTGTGGCTTCTGCCTCCTCTCCACATGTGGGTAAAGGACATTGTGGATGTCCTAAATAGTCCTGTCTGGAGATACTTTCCTTTGAGGACCATGGTGGGCTTTGCCCATTTTCTGTTCATACACGGTTGGGATTTACCGCAGGCTCGTGAGAGTGGTTGGGTGTGTGCATATCTATCACACACAGCGTGCTAACAGGGGTGTCCCCGTCCTCCAGCCTGCTTCCACTGTTTGCCCCCTGCTCTGGCACCAAACCCAAATCCCTTTCTGCCCCACAGACCCCACCAGGCTGACTCAAAAACCAAACTGTAAATGCAAACCAGCAACACGGAGTGACCCTGGGCGCCCAAACTGGGGGCCCTGTTTTTAATCAGAGAATTAGTCTGAAGGAGTAGACATCCTTGCCTGTCTCCTAATTTTAACCATAGTTAACGCCTAATCAATGAAACATTTAACTTGTCTGGGACATGGGCTTGGTGGGGGGAGGGACACCCCAGGCCAATCAGCACTGATGTATTCTGTTTCTCTTGCACTGAGGCAGAGCATTTCTAAGTGATGTGTGTATGATTGCTTCCAGATTTACGATTACTTCCATCCTTTTAATGCTGGATTAAAAAAAATAAAAATGCTCCAAAGAAGTTGGTTTGGCATAATCTAATTTTCTCATGTGAAACAGTTTGTAGACCAGATGACCCCAAACAATGGGAGAGTTTGTCTCAGCCTGGCTGTTCTTGCTGCAGGCAACCTTCTTCTCTGCTGCCCTCCTGTAACCAAATGTGACAACTGTCCCTTATTTATACTTGTCAGCTCTGCTGGGAGACTTCAGTGCTCTTGCCTTAACCAGGTTGCACTGCTGGCAAGCAATGGGCACATTACAGCAGATGAGGCTGGATGTGTCTCCTGTCAAGGAGAGGACCAAAACCAGTTTGAGTCAGAATTTTTTCCCCACTAAATAGCAAATTTTTGAAATTCTCTATGAGGCTAGCCAGAGGTTAAGGGACATGACCTGGGACCAGTTAAGATACAGATGAACTCAAGAGCTCTTAAAACCCATCTAACAGAATTGTATCTTAAATACGCCGGTTCAAATAGCTTCCCTTAGCTGAAAATCAGCGTTTCACCTAAGAAGTTGCTGAGAAGTTTCTATGAGGACATCTTGGCTGGCAAGGAAAGAAGGGTTTTCAGTGCTTTGTGCTTGTGTCTGGGAAAAGAAAGAGCCTGAGGTGTGGGAAGGCTCCAGCAAGCTCTGCTCACAGCAAAGACAATCTCCTCTACCAGGATATTACCCTATTAGTAAACAGGAATTAGTTTAAAATGGAAACTAAAACATTTATAAGGCTAAAGAACTGCATACCTGACCTGCCCCCTCCTTTTAATTTTTTCTATATATTTATTGTGTGTTCGATGGTTTTCATGCAGTACCTCTGACACCTGAAACTGGGTAAGGGATCCTGCTCCCTGAGCTAAGTTCAAACATGGAGAAAGGAACTGGACTCAGTGTTGTGCTGTCCTCTCACACCTGGTCTAGCTTTGACCTGTGGTACTGTAGATATCATCAGCAGTGGAGAGGGAACAATAGCTCATAGAAAAGAATTAGCAAATAGAAAGAAAAAAAAATGATCCAAGTTGTTTTTAATTCTTAACAATTAATTTAGATCCAGTTCAACTCTTCTGTGATCAGGGTATAAAGAAGAAATGGGGAATTAGTGGTCCTCCCACTCCTAGCTTCTGTGTCTGTGTGTTCTGTTCTCTTTCTTTTGTGTTTTGTTTTTGTTTTTGTTTTTTTATTTGCTCATTGATTTAGTTAATATAGAAAATAATTCAGCTAGACAGAAGAATGCATAGTTTGTTCTAAAGGGAAAATATTCTGGATATTTGTGTTCAAGCATCCCAAGATGACAGCAGCAGGGCAAAACCCAGCGTTAGTCTTATCTTCACTTACCACTGACGCTGGTATTGCCACACCATATAAAACTTCTCATGGGGAGTTCTGCACATAATTAAATGGGGTCACACCAGAGTAGTTTCAGCGAAGTAGGCAATATCACTCCTGGTGTCTAGCGTGAGATTGGTGGGAGGACTAGTTCATGAGTGACTGTATAGTTTGTTGTATAGTTCCTTTTTCTTTACAAGTGGCCAGAGGTAAGCAATGTATAGGGTACAGATCCTTACAGGAGGAATCTATGATTTCTAGTCCTGAGCTGGCAAGTCCAAGAGTTTGAATCAGTGCCAGAGAAATCAAGAAAACAATTTTCTAAAAATTAAAAAAAGAAAAGAAAAGAAAAGAAGAGAAAAGAAGAGAAGAGAAGAGAAGAGAAGAGAAGAGAAGAGAAGAGAAGAGAAGAGAAGAGAAGAGAAGAGAAGAGAAGAGAAGAGAAGAGAAGAGAAGAGAAGAGAAGAGAAGAGAAGAGAAGAGAAGAAGAAAAAGTCCAGTGATATTTAACTTGGAAAGTCTCACCAAAATGTTGCAACGATCAAAATGTTTCATCTGAGATGATCCAGGGGTGAAGATGGAGCAGGAAGGAGTTTTTCTTCATCTTGAGCTGACTGCTATGAAAGTCTGGTAACACACGCCTGTGGCCGATCAAACTCGTCACCATGGTGTAGAGATGCAGCTCAGTTCCCAGCAGGGCACTCCTTTCCACACCTACAAGGGGACCACAGCCTCTGCAGACTTTCTTGCCTTGTTTGTGTTATCCTTGCTACTTGTGCTGGCCCATGGGACAAGAACATGGCCATGATAACTGGTAAGAGAGCTGTCCTCTGTATTTCATTTGTGTGATGGTCAGATTGCAGGAAGAATTCCCAAAAGTTGGTGGTTTCAGAGGTGCCTCTCCACCCAACACTCTTCATTATTCATGTCCTTGAGATTTACCCTAGGCACACGCCTTTTTGTGTTTGTCTTTGTAGTTTATTTTGCAATCCTCCTGATTAGCATACGAGCGAATGACATTGTGAATATTAATATGATTTTCATTTATTTCCAGATACAGTAGCCACATGAATCAGCAGGGCTCCACTAATCTACACTGAAGATTTCAGAATCGTTGAAGCTGGTTTAAAAGGCATGGGAACTAGTGGCTGTGGAGTATCTCATTATATACTCATTACAATTCTATCCGTGAAGGTGAGAAGTATTGAACATTTGATTAGAGCGCTGTATATAAATAGGGCAAATGTAGCTGAAAAATCTGTGAATTGTAATCTTACATTAAAAGAAAAAGCCAATAATAAAAGAAAGCCCCAGACAGAGTGTGGACAGAGAAATGTACTTACATTAGCATAGAAATTTGCTCTTCCCAGCAAAATATGTCGTAATGTTTATCAGAACCCCTTTCCTGCACATGGATCTGTGGTTCATATTTGACTGCATTGCTTCAGATTACAAAGACATTTTCCCACTTCCTTCTGAGGACAAAATGCAGAACTGTGGGAGCTGGTTGGAGGTCAGGGTGGTCTTAATCTCCTTCTGCATCTTCCCTTTTCTGCCCTCTTCTGAGGACCTAATTGAGATAGCCACAGCAGACTGTCCCCAGGGCTTAGTGAATGCCAGCATGGTGCAGATCTCCCACCCTGCTTCCAGAGCCACAGCACAATGTTGGAGCACATCACCTTCTGTCTCCATGCTCTCTGCCTTTTTCCCAGGCTTTTCAGCCTCCACAAGCTCCTTTGAGCTGCCACGGGAGGGCAGAAGCAGAAGATGCAGCCAACCGAGGTTGAGGATATTGCCTTTATTTGCTGCCCTGTTATCTAGGTGTCTAACCTGTGCCCATCATGGTCTATGCACGGGGCTGCAAAGGACAGCAGGAGTTGCAGAGAGGGAACATGTCCTAGAATTTCCCTCCTAAAATTTTGTGTATAGGCCAAGATCTGTTGGAGGTAAGTGAAACATTATTGAAATGTTTCATTACATTCATGAAGCATTTGCAAGCAAATATGAAAACTAGGTAAGGAATGTGTTTTCTCTCATTGTAATCTGTGTGCACAGACAGAGACAGACAGACAATAAAATCTCCTTTTAATGTTGATCAGGCAGTGGCTCAGAGCTTAAAGCCATAAAGAGTTAACTGACATATTCACATGGGAAGGTGCTGCCCAGCCTGTCTCCATTGCTGGAAAACTCAGCTACCATTGCTGAGCTTTGAAGAGTCCCATTACTACAGAATGAAGAACTTTTGGGGCATTTTTAAATTGACCGAGTCTTGTGTCCTTACACATCTTAATTTCGCTAGAAGCACTCTGGATGCCAGTTTGGCTCAATGCCTTTCAGGAATTTGGGGGAAAGCATTCCCACCATTGGCTTTGCTAAATTAAGCTAGAAAAAATGATTGTGATCTTCTACCTGACTGCCTTTAAAATACTACTCCCACGGCCTTCTTGCAGTGTTAAACTGTATCATTTGTGATTCTCTCTAAGAAAGAAATACGACGTAAAGATTGAGCCAGGGACCCTGCAGTGCTGGGAAGCACAGAGTACTCCCAGCTTTGGCAGCCTTCAGCACCCTGCCCACCCAAGTGACAGCTAGTGAAAAAGCTCAGTAGCTCCCATTTTTGCTAATAGTGACCTGGGAGTGATGCTCCTGTTCTTAAGGACTTTCTTTTGCAGCTTTCTTGGACAGATAAAGCCAGAAAGGTTGGGTTTATTTGTTTATATTTGTTTATATGAGGTGACCTGATTCTTATTTGCACTGAGTGAAGAATTCCCTGGCCTCAAATTTCTTTCATGAAGAGTAGTGGAAAGAAACGTTTCCATGAGTGACCATAATGATCTTTTCCGTGCTTTCTTGGCAGCAGTTACTGTATTCCATTCTGATCTAGTTTGTGGCATTTCCACCTTATAATTGTTTTATATTATATATTTAAATATGATGTATCCGTAATATAGAAAATATGTTCTATACTTCCGAGCACATTTATACAAAGGCTAATTTTTATGCTGTAATTTGAAAAACATGAATCAAAAACAAAAACTAAGAGGAACAACTGCCTTAAACATATTTAAGGTAATGGCATACTTTCTAGAAAAACAACAGTGGTTTCATTTACATGCTAGATCAAGTGTACCCTAGAAGAAGATCTGGATATTAATTTTCACTTATTTTAAAATCAGTGATATATTGTAACTTAAACAGAATGAGGCAATCAATCTTTATATGGTCATATAAATAAAACAAACTACTTAAGTCACAAAGAACTGGACTCCTAACAGGAATCAAGTGCATTTGCGAATTTATGTAACAAACGTATCACTACCAACACCAAATTACATCTCAATCAATGTTAAAAGGCATCTGACATTTCCCTTTGATTTATGGATTAACCTTTACAGTTAATACAGTCTAGCATTTATTGTTTTCATCAGTTCGTGGTTTGGTAGCAACCCCAGAGCTCATTGCAGGGAACTGACTAAATTAATAGCTTTTCCCACCATGATCAAACAACTAATGAAAAAGGTCTATTTTGCACAGCTGGTGGATGCTAATATTTAAACAAACAAAACAAACCTTCATGAAGGACAAATGAGTCTTGGGTCCTGATTCTGCTGAGTAAAGTTATTTATCTGGGGAAACCAAGGCGCGCCTATTGACCTGGCTTAAACCTGGCTAAAACGTAACGTATTAAAACCAAAGTGACATGAAAGCAATCCTGAAGCAGCAGCCAGAGGAATACATTTTATTTCAAGATCAATTTGCAGGCAAAAAATAGAAAGTTTGCATACTTCATTGTCTGAGGCATTCTCTCTTTGGCATGCAAAAGACTGGGAAAAAAAACCTTACAGGTAGTTTTGCCAAGTTCTGCTCCCATTAATACTGTTCAGATGCTGAGGGATTATGTATTAGTATGACAAAGCATTAAGCAATTATCTGCATCACTTTGTGGAAATAATTCAAACACAAAAGGGCTTTCTTGAATAAAGCATAACACTGCCTTAAAATAACCCAGCTAGTCCTCCAAATTACCCTGATTGAGGACTAATTATTTTAACAAGAAAAACATTATGCAACCTAAACTGATTTTAGTGATGAAAAGTCAGTTAACTGGGGACTTTTCATTTCAAGCATCATTTTACACACATTTAATCAACATGAAATTCCCATTAACTTTTGTATTGCAAGCAAAAGGGGATTAGCACCTGGTTGAGTATAACACAGTCTGGCTCCACATAAGCCATGGAGAAGATATGACAGTCTTGCACGATTGCCAGATACACTTGTCTTCCACTTTGTCATGGTCAAAGACAGACTGAGACTAAGAGCTTTGAAAAAAATTGAAAGATTTGGTTACATTTGTACAACTCTTCTGAATTTCTCTTATTTTTGTCCCAGACAACTCATGGTAGCAGTGAAATTTCCACTGTCCCATTTGGAGGAAGGAAAAATTCACTAGGAAAAGCCAGTCTCATCGTGTTTTGGCATGTCTGCCTCCTCCCTCTCTTAAATATTCATTTTTCTTAAGGTTCACAGAAGGTTTCCAAGCCTTAAAAGTCAGGGTTCATTACAGCTGAGCTTTTGTTTGAATTGCAAACATCTGGCATTGCAAAGAGACAGAAGGTCCTATACTGCATCCTTATTATAGCTTATAGTGGCCCCAACAGATGCTACTTGCACCTGCAACAGTGGTTGCAAGCAGAGGATCTCTGTAATTACAGTGCAGTTTTATCTGTTTTATTCACACTCACAGCTAGTTTTTGCTGTCACTTAGCTTACATGCAAAGCCCCAGGGACTTCTGAAGGACAGAGGAGGGCAGAGCTCATTAGTAAAAGCTCCTTTCTCACAAGTCACACAGGCAAGTAAAAAAAAAAAACAACCCAAGCCCAAACAACTTTCCCACTTCTGCTGAACTTTTCTTCTGAAAAGGTTGGCCTGTCAAGAAGCCATGATCCATGACAATCCACTTTTTCTCAGCCTCTGCATAACGGATGGCCATGGATCATTACTTCAGGATGGCACCAAGACTAGGTTTGTAGCAAATGCTAAGTAACGAGCTTGTTTTGGCCTGGGAAATTTCTCTGAAGGCAAAATCAAAGCTCTTTTCTTGTTGAGCCTGTATAATTGGGATATTGAATACTACCCCCCTCAAAATAGGCTTGGGAATATCACAAGAAGAGCCAAGCTGGCTTCTCCAGGAGATTTTGCATCTAGGGAGCATCCACTATGGCAAAATTATTTTAAGCTCCTGCATGGATTCCTTGGATTTGAACAAATATCCTGGCAATATAGAGATCCTTTGAAGAGAGTGGCTCGATAACTCATTGCAATAGCATCATGGCCAGTGCTAGAGACTCCTCTTGAAACTACAGGGGTCTCTGCTCCTTTTTACTGCCAGTAGGAGGTGGGTTTTGTGGGCATTTTTGGATAGAGCTGGCTGTAAAATGCTTCTACTTGCTATAACGACACAATGTTTGCTAATGCAGGTGGCAGTGTGAGTTAATATGTGACACAAGTTGGAAAGTTCCTTTAATTTAGTTGGAGACGTGTGTATGCTTTACCTCATCCTGAAAATGAGGAACAAGAAGATTATTAAAAAAAAAGAAACAACCTTTCCAAGCCTTGTAACCTGATCCCAGTCCTCTTTGTATTTTTTTTGTGTTTCTTAAAATTTCTGCTCCTGGAGTCATGTGAAAGTGGGAGAGCTGGTAGCTTTACACACTTATGCACGACTCAGTCCTCTGCAAAACTGATCTGTGGCAACTGCTCAGTGGCAGGGTGGATGAAATGTTCAAGCACTAGAGAAGATTAAAGCAGAGACAAGAAAGGTGACAGCAAATGAAGACAATGTAGAAGGTCAATAACATAAGCTTGCTGATATAGCAAGTTTCTAACAAAATGCTTTGCAAAGGTGAACTCTCTGTACTGCCTTGCAAATGGAGATGTGTAAACATAGAGACATAAAATTACTTGCCCCAAGGGCTGGCCCATGTTGGAGAAAAAATCGACCTGAATCTCTGAAGCTAGAAGGTTTTCTTCTTAGGCTATTCCAGAGAAAAGGCTGAAATACAGAAGCAAACAAACGTGTTTTCTTGGGTGTAGTTTAAAAAAGAAATACAGAATTTCCTGCTATCTTGAATGAGTACATTATAATCAGAGTATGTTTAGATCTAATATAGGAGTCCACGTGCCACCACCAGCAATACTCCTTTTGTAATTGCCTCCAGCTATTGCTACTAGTAGTTCAGATTGCAATTTCCTTGTACGGTATGTCAATATTACTGGATCACAAGCGAGGAAACAGGAAGCCTGATAATCAATTTTGGTAGCTATACAATGATTTAGCTTATGAGTTTGGCAGCTGGAAAAATTTTAAACTTTAGCTCCAGTAATTGCAACCCAGAATTAAGACAGAGATATCAATTTCCTATGTGCTGTACACATGCCCACGTGACTGCAGAGCCCAGTACACAGAGAACTCACTTGCTAATAGGAATATTCCCTACAGGAATAAATTACAGTTGGGTTTGCCGCTCAAGTATAGTCTTCACTCTCCAAATTCATCTTATGCTCTCATCATGGTATAAATGATTCAGATTCAGCCAGGTTTAGGAGTAAAGAAAAAAGTTCCTATACATTAAGGTATATTCATTTCTTCTCTCTGAAATGAATGTCTGGTGTTAAGTAGCAAGCTACAGCTTCATGATGCTATAGCACAGACCTGGCATGGTTATTCATTTTATTTTACAAAACATCCACTAAAAGAAGAACTGAGCCTCCTCTCAAATAAACATCTGTCAAACAAGGAGTCTTTCAGGTGACAGTGCTTTGTCACAGAACCTCCTCTGCCAGTGAGTGTCAGTGGACATGCTGGTGGGACCTACACCTAGCTCCGCTGCCTGTCCCCACCATGGGCAGGGATGGTACATGGACTGCACAGCAAGTGGGCAGCAAATGTCTCATGAGGAGAAGATCCTACACTGTTTTAACCATGAAAAATATGCTACCATTTTTACCTGAGGAACTCAGACCCAGACACAAATTAGGCAATAGTCTCCAGAGATGAGGTAGTCTGCTCCTTGCATCTCTTCCCCGGTGACCCTGTGTCCCTTCTGCTGTCACCTGATGGGAAGGCACATGGGAGACAGCAGGCTGCTGGGAGCAGGGATTGACTAGGAGGAGTTCATGTGGCTTGTCCCCTCCATCCACTCCTGGGTGAGAAGTCAGGTGAGACCAGGCTAAGGGATGGTCTTTGAGGTACATATGCCCTGGGTGGCAAAGGTTATAAAACAACACAGGAGACCATGCCTGTGGAAAATATGTTTCCCATCCCAGATATGAAGTTCCCTTACAGGCAAGGGGGATCTTTTCTAGAAAATAACTCCACCTCCTCCATGTCAAGGTAAGTGTGCATCGGCAGAGGATAAAGACACATTGACATCGGTCCTTCTTTTGTGTAGCTGAGGTTGGAAATCAGGTAGGTTTCCCAAGCAATCTGCTGCTGTGGGGGGGTGCTGCTTGGCTTCCCATGGCAGCCAGACCTGATTTCAGCTCTTCCCCAGCTGCTCCCCCAGGCACAGGGGAGGACCAGCAATAAGGAAGTGCTGGAAGAAGGACTGAATTGGGCCCCCCTCCTCTCTTCTCCTGAGCCTTACATCCTGGTTGGCATGGGAGCAGGCTGCTACTGCCTTTGGGTCATTTCTTCTCTGATTGACAAGAAATCTGTCTTGTCTTCTCCCACCTTAGCAAACCCATTTGGAAGTGCACGCCTGGCTGTGTGCTTTCCACCCCATCTAGGCTTGTCTCAGTTTCATGCACTGGGAAGCAGAAAGAGCCAAGCTTGCTCTTGAGTTCAGGATCAGAACCTAAACCGGATTAAACCGTTGCTGCTTGAATTTTAAAATGTTGTCTTCCATGACATGATTATGTGACCTACCTTTGTTTATTATAAATCTAATACCACAAGTTACAGTTCAATGAATTCGCATTTTATTGGAAATTTTTGTCTGAAGTAGCCTAAAGCTCTTCAAGAAACAATTGCACAAAACCATATGAGAGCTGCTAATTTATAATCTGCAGTGTCACAGCACAACTAGCTTTTCATTTGGTTAAAAGGAAATGGTTACTTAGAACAACAAAGCAAACCATGTGTCCATAGTTTGTATTAAATGCCCTTGGTATTTATTAGGGAAACACAATGTATCATCTTGAAAATATTTATTTCCCTGTAATTTCAACAACAGCAAAACAAAATAGAAAGTAATACAGTGTCATCCCTTTGCCACACTGTAGCAGATCTTGGGACAGTTTCCTATTGAAAGAAAATTTGAGATTCCAAGTCTGGGTATTAGTGTATTGTAACTTCTTTATTTGAGTGTGTACACCAGCCCCAGAACAGAGGTGCTCCCAAAGAACATACAAACATCATTGCACCAGGAATCTCACCCCAGATGCCAACATTTGGTTCTGCTGTGTTCAGCCCTTGGGCTTTGAGGAACTTCTTCCCTATTTGGACACATTTCCCGTTGAATTCAGGAAGTGTTTTGTCTGGCTGAAAGACAGAGCCAAAGAAACCTGTGGAAACAAGCTGCTATTTTGTCTTGAGAAGGCACCAAGTAACTGCTAGGAGTTATTTAATTTTCTCTGCAGTCCACATGGCCTTTAATCTGATTAATCTCTGGTCCTAGCTAGCGAAGTTGAAGTTTTGGTCCCTTGAACCCTATGCCAAAACTCCCATTCATTTTGCGAGAGTCAGGATTCAACCCATGGAGCCAGACCCAGGTGCTCCAATGCAGAACAGTGTTATGGGCTGATTAGTACTGAAATGCTTCCCAGGGCTTGATAATTGCCCATATAGCCCTCAGCCTCGGAGAAGCTTGCGACAGATTAATCACAAAACACAGCTCATTGCACCTGTTATTTTCCACATTCACTTTTATAGAAAGTACTGCTTCTTTTTCCCAGTCTCAGAGAGGCCATGCTGGAAGGAGAGGATGGCAGCAGAGGATGCTGGTTGCAGTCAATACTAGCACAGCATAATGCCTCGAGGCAAAGAGGGGAAGATGGGGAGCAATTTTGTTGTAGGAATAAATATCTGTGGCATGAAATCTCAAAAAGGATTTTCAGCTAGAGCAGATCTTGTTTGGGACAGATGGCTAATGGTCAGTGGAGCTTTTGTGCTTAAGAGGAAAGTTGATTCTATCCTAATTTTTTTCCTGGACAAAGGAAAACATGACAGTGTTTCGCCATTAGCAGCTATGGAAACTGCAGCTTCAGGGGGACAGTTAGATCTGCATACATGGGGCTGTAAGGCCAAACGCTAGTCCTGACAAAAGGTTTTCATGACTGAGGGAAGAGTAGCATTCTTGTAGCTGTGCAAATTTCAGGAAGCTTAATTTTTTTAATCAGAACCACTGATATCACTCTGAAAATTGAACAAACTTACAAGCCTATTAAGTCTTCATCATGTCTTCCACAAAAACCTAAGAGGGAGCAGCTTTTGTGCAGAACAGTTAGTTTGTGGAGCCGTAGCAAGGAGAAAGCTGCACTGAGCTGCACCATACAGGCTAACAAGTCAAAGAGCATTTCAGTATCTTAATTCCAACCTGCTCAGAGCAAGAAAAGATAGTATGAGCCTAATGTAAATGCTGATGATGGACACTGGCTGCTCAATTCTGGAGTGCAAAACTTTTTGCTGAAATACTCCAGCGACAACCCCCAAAAGATCAAAGGTTGTTCCTGTTGCTGCACACTGCCGACCCCTGCTATGAAGTGACAATAAACACACAGAGAAACACTCATGACAAAAAGAAAGTTGGTTGGGCTTACTGCAATTTCTAGTTTTCTTCTAAGACAGTACTCTGCAAGTGCTATTTTCAGTTTCATAGTTATGGTGAGAAACATGGGGTGTTTTGATTCCTAATTTAGCCTGTTTATCCTGAGACATTCCAGGATCTTCATTTGAAAGATAAATTCAAACCTTGTTTTCCCTTTGCAGCACACATTCCCTAACGAAAACATTGCATGCCATACTTCGTTACAGGGTTTGGAAGACCTTCATGACCATAAATTTAAGAACTTGTGGAACACAATGGACTTCAGGATGGAAACAAGCCAGTTGGCCTATCTGGTCAGGTCCATCCCTTCTGTTTGAATTAACAGCTGGATTTCACAGTGGGAGAAATCCGGCAGTTCTTTCTCAGGCAAAATTCTCACAGTTGGATTTGCCTCCGACCGTTGTAGCTAGGGTGGGAGGGAGCACAACTTACTTTGTTATTTTATGTTAGCTCTCTGGGTAAAAAAAATTCCAGTGCAAGTTCCATAGGACTTGGACCTACCCTGTTCTTCAATTTAATGACCCTAAGTGCAATAAGAAGGTCATTTCAGTAAAACAGAGACAGAGGGTATGTACTAGGTTCTTTGTGCATTGCAGTGCATATGGTCCCCATGTTCTGGAGAAAGCAATTAAAAGCTGGATGCCAAGGCAAAATAAAGAAGCAGGACCATTTGTTGCTCTGAGAATTCTATCTAGGAGATGAATTGCTGGCACAGTTTGGCAGACTGTGTGAGTAGAGACGTTGGGTATAATATACAAAGTTCAGTTTCACACGTGCTATTTCAATTCCAAAAGTAATTGTACCAAAGTTAATGGATTTTCAAGGATTTACATCCACACAGCAGGGAGGAGAACATGCCCCAGAAGAGACAGAGAGAGGAGAGGACAGCTGGAATGTTCAGTGCAAGATTTCCGTGTGTTGGATTTGGGATCTGAAGTGCTGATCACAGACAGAGATTTGTGTTACACTGCTAGAGGTGAAGATTAAAGCCCTATCTGCCTAGGGGCCTGTGGGCTAGGTTCCCTCTTTTGCCTGAGCTTGAGTGTGGTGGGACACTGAGGAGATGCTGCCCTCGATTTACAGTACAGAGACTTGATAGACAACCCCAAGGGCCCTTGCACTGTACCATTCACAGAGTCCCAACCAGCTCTGTACTACTGGAAGATATGTTACAGAGTTTTTCCCCCAAAACTTGTCCCTCCAAACCCCTTTCCCTCCCAGTGTGTTCCCTCTATCAGTATAGAGTGGAGAGGACACACAAGATTTGGACCTGAGCAGGCGATTACTACCCAAAAGGAAAACCCTCTGTGGCCAGAAAATGGTGCAAAAGCCTCAAGGGAGCATGCAGATTGCTCTGCAAGGTAGCTGAGGGACAACCTGCTGCATGGCTGAGGAAGGTTTTGGCAGCCCAAGCAACAAGATGGAGCACAACAAAGCAAAGGCATGGGGAAAGCCAGCTCTCCAGTGTGGTTTGACCTTCAAATGCTCCTTGAACACAGCTTCTGTCTATACGGGGAGTTAATGGATCTCAACTCACAAGATCTATCTGATTGGCAGAAAAGTAGGGGAACTTGGCTTTACTAACAAAGAAAAGGTTTGTTTTCAGCCATCCTAATTTGTATTAATGCTCTCACAATGAGGAGGAGGTTCTGCTGAGGGAGAGGTTCCTGTAGGTGAGGTCAGCCACTGGCCTGCATTGGCTGTTATGTGGCCTCTCTACACCAGCGGTGGGAAAAAAATAAGCGCTGCATCCTTGCCCAAGTACTTTGTTATTCGGCAGCAGAGCATCATCTTGCTGTGCAAAAAACACTTCTGTGACACCAATGACAAAAGCCTAAGAAATTAAATCATGAGAAGACAAATTGCTGCAGAATAACCTGGCGTATCTCCATCAAGATCTTTGTTTTATCATGGGAAGCTGCCTTTTAAAAGGATAAATAAACAAAACACCCCAGGGTCCCTCAGTGAGGCTGGGCCTAGTTTCTCCCCAGAAAGAAACCTTTCATCTTTCCTTTGCAAAGGTATTTATGATCCCAAAAGAAGAGGACAAAAGGCTTGCTCTCCTCCTGCCTTGCCCACCAGCCTAGCAAGGAGGAGCTGCTCGTCCACGCCTGCCACCTGCCTCATCCCAGGCTTGGGACAGACAGTGTCATCCCCCCAAGGGAAGCACCTCTTTTGGAGTTAGGAAATCCATGGCTCGTTCTGGATCTCTCTTTGCAGTCAGGAAGACCCCTACAGATGAGGAATTGAGCCAAACAGCAACACCTTTTCTCACCTTGGCTGCTATGCACAGCCTAACCAACCCAGTGAAGGCCTTGGTGGGGTGCAGACCCCTGCCCTGCACTGCTCAGCCCTGGCTTCAGCTCAGTTTTTAAGCCGTGTACCAAACCAGCTACATCTGGAGAATATTCACCTGCTTCAACTCAGGGCAAAGAGGGAAGTTCCTGTGGGATTTTCTTTTTTCTTTGGTTATGGCTTTATGTAAGTGGCTGACAGGCTCTGATGGAGCTGAAGAAATAGCTCTAGACTCAGAGTGCGAGGATAAAAAGAAAAAAAAAATAGTCCTTTTCCTCTCTTCCCTGAGAAAAGGTAATTTACGTAAATTTATCCACGACCAGCATATGGCAATATCTCACAACTTTGTTAATGGAAACCTGGTGATCCATAACACTTGTGTGGGAGACATTTGCTCGGGGGTAATACAATATTAATGTTAATATCAATGATCGATCAGAGGATTTGCAAGAAAGGCATAAAGTATTTAATTATAATTACATTGGGAATGGCTTTGTAATGGCTACGACATTTGAATAAGGTCACGTCTAGCCCTCACCCCTGTTATGTTGTTCTATATTAAATGCCATTCACTTTAAGTGCTGGAAACCTTTCTGGAGTCGTCAGAATATAATATACTGGGTAAATTGAAATATGTCCCTTCATTTTTTGAAATATGATTGATATCCTTTGCAAAACAAATGTTAACACCTATTTGTACACAAATTTCTTTGATTATATGTTAGAGAAACTCAACTATGACAGTCTCTCCTAGCAGGCACTTTACTGTGAGCAAAGGACATGGCTATTTGTGAATATTAATTGATCTTACCGAAAATGGGTTTGGATCTCTGCTGTAAATCCACCTGGGTGTATTTCTGCCCTTCCTGATACATTTATCCTATCTTTCTTAGGAGCCATAACAGTATCTCCACTGGTCTCAGCAGCCCACTGTGTTCACCTGGGTAAGGTGTATGCTTAGTAGGAACTTTTGCTGTCACTGAGTTACCTTTTGCTAACAGCATTAACAAAGAACACATAGGAAGAATCATATTCGCACATTTCACAGCAAAAAATATATATTTCAAATATACTGCAGATGTGTACTGTAACTATCAGCCTAACAGCAGCATTGCCATGTTTAAAACAATCAAGAAAAAAAATCTGCATATAAAGCATGAATATATAAATGTAGGTCGGATCTTAGAAGTGCACACATACCAACCCACATGTGAGTGCATGCATACATTGAAGTACTAAATGAGGACATGCTCTTCCCACACCTATTTACTACCAAGCATAAATACTAAAGGAGCAAATTCTTGTCCCTCTTCAAATGAGAATCCATCTGTCCAGTGACCCCAGAGGTTTTCTTCTTTTTCTAACACCAATGTAAACAGCAGATCAATCAGGTCTAATGAGCCAAATTTTGCTTTCAGATAATCGCCCAGAATAACCACTGATTCACAAACTGAAAGCTCCCATTTGAAGGCAGAATTTGGTCACAAAACATCATCCCTTCAAAGTTTGGAAGACATGCAATGGTGTAAATGACACACAAAACTGATTTTCCAACTTGTCTTTTCTGAAGAAGCAACAAAGACTTTTGCATGCTATGCAAATGCCTGAAGATAGCAAGTTTTATAGTTTTCCAAAAAAATGAGCATTTATTACCAATCAGTGTGAAATACCACTGATGGTAAATTTTAAGTATATGGCAGGAGTTTCAGCATCATGACAACATATATCATGCATTTTTTACAACATATAAGTGCAGTGATATTGCTCCCTTTCTCAATAACAATATATAAGAATATATAGTATAAATGTACAGTATATATTAGACACAATGTAAAATAACTTAGTGAAATGTCAAAGCTTCTGCATAAAAATTCAAGTCATGCCTGAGCATACCTCTAGCACAATTTTGCTTAATCTTATCTCATATACCTTCATTTACCTTTAGTTCATGTTGCAAAGATAATTTTATCTCTCTGTATATAATTGCTTAAAACCACCTAAATCCTCATCTTTTTTTTCTTTTATCTGCCGCAAGTGAAGACTGTAGTAGCCAAGCCAAAACCAAGATTTTGTGGAGTCTTTACTAATGTTGCCATTAGGTACTGGGAAGCAATTAATCGTGAACAAGTTGTATAAAAGCAAGTTCTTAAATGCTCATTACAGTTCATCATTGTCCATCAGGTTCTGTTCTGAAATACGCCACTGCATGTAAATGGTAATGAAACGGCTTTCTTTAGAAATGGAGCTCATGATCTAACATTGCTACCTGTAAATTATAAATCTCATCAGCTTTGCTGAAATCGTATCAAGTACCACTTTGGTAATTGCTTGCAAGAAGGATCAATAAAAATCTATTTAATAGGAATATACAACTTGTCTCAAAGCAGGTAGGTGGAATTCTGGCTTTGGTCAACACTGCATACAGCTTCTTGCAAAGCCGTGTCTCCCTTCACACTTGCTAAATGAAATATGTTCAAGGACTTTCCTGCAGCATCTCAGGAAGCTTTCTGATAGTACAAGAGGAGAGGGTTTTTTTTTAAACCAAGGCATTAAGAGGCCCTATGGCTCTGTTGCATCACCCCTCAAAGTCTACCAGAGTTCAACAGCCATGCAATTAGCTTTCTTGGAATTATTTTGAATACCACTTTCACAACTCTGCCCTGAATATCAATAAAAATATACTTTAGACACCTATTAGTAACTACATTTTCTAATTAATGATGAATTAAAGCTGCACACCAGTTTGAAACATGATATTAAAATAAAAAATAAGGGAAGACAGAGTGATTTTCTGTGATTCCTTTTAAGAAAACAAAGCCCCCCCTCCCCCCCTTACATTCTCAGCCAGTGTAAGTAGACAGAATTACACTGTTTTAGATCAGCTTAAATTCTGATCTATGTACTTCAGTGGAATTAATCCTAATTTCCACCAGTGAAAATGGACTTAAATTCACTTTGTCTTTAATAAAGCAACGGGTGATAAGCAAGTCTTTCTTCTGTTGGATTCTGCTTGAGAAAGGAAATACTTTGTGGTGTTAAACGATGTCCACACCAGTTTTGAAAACAAAGCTAGAATTTCATGAATTTCAGCATAGTGAAAACGGATATAGGTAACTTATTTATGCTTTAACCTTAGCAAAGTTCTTTGGGTACAGAGTATCAGCTGGCGAATCAGTAACCCTTTCTGAGTACTGCTCGGGAAGAAAACAAGGAGGCAGGCGGCTGATTTTCAGTGACATGAGGCTGCTGAAAACACTGCAACTCAGACTTTGTTACCATGAATAAATAACATCACATTGTCCAGAACTGGAGATTAATTTGCTGGGCCTCCAGTAGATTATATTTATTTTCTTGCATATTATACTGAGATCTCAGGACAGGCAAAGGGTCAGGGGCTGAAAGAATGTAATCGATGCTGAATTTAATTTCAGAATCCGATTTTGCTAAGGAGGAATTGTTTAGGCTCTGCCTGTTGGTCATGCTGTTTGGAGCAAACCCGCGAGGCTCCAGTAGTCTTGGTCCTGATTCAATTCCTTCGTGTTTACTTTCGGAAGAGGAAATGTTGTTTAAAGCAGAGTCCATAGAAGACATATCGGGGCACGAAGGACTTTTCCCTCTGCTTGGTCTCTGCTCCTTATGTTCCCTTTTCACATTCCTCCTCCTCCGTCTTCGCCTGTAATTCCCATTTTCAAAGAGATCCAGCATGGATTCGCATCCTGTTGCAAAGCTCCAATAGTTTCCTTTCCCCTTCTCATTCCCTTCTGTTCTGGGAACCTGTATTTATTTAAAGGCAGTTCAGTATTTGTATGTGTTACAGATGCTGCTGCTGAACATCTGCATTCATTTACATTCAAGAATGGTGTAAACACATATGACGACTTTTAAGCCTATTCTCTTTCATCATATGAATAGGATGTAGAATGCACCCTCTTCAATTTGTTATCTATTAACATGCATCAGACAAGGACATACTCTTTATCTCTATAACTGACAACTCAGAGAGATTTTAAGTGTTTCACAGCTCAGCTGTTTGTTTCCCTTCTTTCCTAGTGATGAGATTGTTTCTGCATATATTTTTTTTTGCCATGCACAGTGTGTATGTAAATATACAGTTACTGATCTTACCTTTACAAAACAACTGTTAAGCGACAAGTTATGTCGGATGGAGTTCTGCCAGGCTCTTTGATTTGATCTGTAGTAAGGAAATTTCTTCATTATAAAGTCATAAATGCCAGAGAGGGTGACTTTATTTGAAGGACTTTGCTGGATGGCCATTGCAATTAAGGCAATGTAGCTGAAAAGAGGAAAACTTGCTGTTACACCATCACCTCACTCACATACTCAATTTTTAGGACCACACGGGTACATGTGTGCCTATATCCCTCTTCCAAAAGTTATCCCGGTGGATTTGCACCCTGACACGAGATGTCCCAGGGATAAGCCCCGAGCGTGGTCCTGCCTCTCTGCCCCGAGCTCCCGGGGCGATACGCAGGCGTTACTTCCAGGCAATTGAGTCCCGACCGGGCTGTTTGCCCTGGCACTCAGTGAAGAGAGCTTAGATACAGGAGGATTACAGAAAGATCACCCACCTTTCAAACCCCGTCAGAAAAGTTTTCCTGAGCTGGCAGGCTGCAGTGAGACAGACCAGGCTCAGAGACACTGTCACTGGAGACCTTGCCTGCCCGTGGAAAGGACCTTAGCTGCCCCTGCAAACATCTACACCACGCATCTTCCCACTACACAGGGGATTATCCGCACCCAATCCACCCGTTGGCACATTGCACATTTATTTCCCCTTCTCCGGAGGCTCCTGGAGGCGACCATCTGAGGTCTGGTGGCTCAACAACATGCCAGAGTTGCTGTGACCCCACACAGGAGGAAACAAATTGTGAACACTTCAAACACGGAGAAGGGGGGAAATCTGCCCACTGTGGTACCTGTGCTGGGGCCAGACCCACTGCACACACCTGGGGAGAGGTCCCATGCTCCCCTGAGAGCTGTGATCCCACCATCCCAGAGCTCAGAAACCTCCCCAGAGAGGGGGAGACTTGGAAAAACTTCATCTTACCTGTACGCCGGTCTGGTGAATTTTTTTTCCTCGTCAGAACTACAGGTAGGATAATCATCCCCATCATAATTAAAGCAGTTATAGGGGTACTGCGTGTTGTCAAACATCGTCCTGCTCCTTGCTCAGCTCCTGTGGAGTGAGAGAGATGGAGTGATGTTTCTCAGAGCTTGGACTCCCTCCTCCCTTCTTCCCTCCCCTCTGTCTGTCTCGTTCCCTCTCTCCCCCCTCCTCACACTCCCTCTCCTCTGTGCACACACACTCTCCGTGATGGGGTGGGGATTGTTTTTGCAATTCTTGCGTCCCAGACAGCCCGTCTGTTAGGATATTATTTTTCGGGGAGGGGGGGGCTTGTTATTGTTGTTATTGCTGTTGCCTCCAATGGGGTGGCAGAGCCAGGCAGCTGGTGGCTGGTGGAGCTGGTGAATTGGGGGTGAACCTTTGAACCAGGGTGTGCACCGTCAGTAGCTCCGCTCAGCTCGCTGGGTGGTCCGGGCTGGAGAGGGGCCAGCACTCCCCCCGCCACATCCACAACGTGACAAAAGCAAACAGCATGATGTTAATAAATCATGCTTCGAGGTCTCTACTTGGAAATTAAACTTTGAGAACAGACTGCAGCTCCCCCCAGCCCCTGAGTCCTCCCCCTTCGTATTTTTCTCTCCCCAGCGAAGCAGGGTAGCTCTCTTATTTATTTATTTTTAGAAACCCAATGTACAATAAACAGACGTTCCAGGCATTAATGCATGCTTGTCCTGATCTGCAATCTATAATACAGTATAATAGACATACATTATATTTCCATGACTAAAGGAAAATGTGTATGTTCAAAGAAAGTAGAACAGAGGGATATGAGGGACTACTGTCAAGCAGGAAAGTAAAAGGAAAATAGCTGTAGGCAGGAGAGCTGCCTGTGTGGGCTTTGATCTGAAGGATGAATTAGACTAATAGCCCTGTGTGTTGGCATCCAATACTGTAACAATTTAATAGTTTTTCAATGCTTTGGAGTGTTTTCCAACAAGTGATGTAAACCAAAGGCACGATGCACCATTTCAGGGGGGACTAAAAAGGTGTATGCCACATGACAATTAAATTATTTGAAGACAGCTCTGTCCCAGGAACTAGCCCCAGGAGGAAATGGGTATTGGAAAAGAGAAAGCAAATTGGTGTGCGGAGAGTTACCTGAATGGAAGTATAAAAGCAGAACCACTAGCAATGCAACTTTTGTTTTCTATAGCATCTTTCATACAAAGTATGTCCCCAAACCCCTTTTGGAGTTAAAGGATACAATTAGGGGAAAATTTTTCTGAGTGATAAAGAGCCCTTTAAAGTGATGCTTAAGTGGCTCCTAGAGTTTTGACAAAGACGGACATGAGAAAGCTTTTTCTGTGGAATATAACAATGCATTATGGCAGGGAGTAGGGGGAAATACATAACATGAAAAAATAGATATAAGAGGTGTTTTCTTGAGAATATGAAGCCAGAACAGACACCCAAAATAAAAAAAAATTATCTCCACTTTAAAATACATCAATAGGCATATGCATGAGGCATCCACTGCAGAGGAGGTCTTAATACAAAGGGTCAGCTACTGCTGCCTAAGGCGTTAGCAGGGCTTTAATATTGAGTAAGACAGACCAGATTCAGTGGTGGAGAATGAAATATGTAATGTCTGATCTTCATTCATACTCTGTCCAGCTGGACTGAGAAGGTTTAAAGTAAAGAAGAAGCTGGGCCACAGACTTGGGAAGATTTTCCCTCACTAAAACCAGCAATCCTTGAGACACAAGTCAATGTCCACTTTGATTTTTAGCAGTGGTTCTTCTCTTTGAAGGTGTTTTACCTCACTGAAATTCCAGTAATTCAGTCTTGCTTCTGATTTATAACAACTTTTAAAAAGCAGAAGTGGATTAGTTGACCAGTTCTGATTTTACACAACCTGTTAGTTCCCTTTTTTCGGTTCTTCATACTCTATGAAAATTGCTTTGCTAAGAAAGTCAGACAATACTCTTTAACCAAAATCCTCACATATTTACTGACAGTGTATAATAGGTAAACTTTTCTGTAATAGCAATTAGAGCAAATGACTGTAGTGTCATACATACATTTAGTAATATTATTTACCTCAATTCCTGTATTTTCTTGCTGTGGTGAGTGTAATCAACTCACTCATGTCTAGCACATCTATAACACTCATCATGGCTGGTGGTTAGCTCTACTCTCTGTGCAAGAGCTCATGGCCACTGTATTCCTCACTCATTTCAGTGGAAAATAATGCTTAGATTAAATTTCCATCTCAGCGGCTGGTTTGTGAGTCTAAATTCAGCAAATGGAGGTGGGTTGTAACAACCAGTACTGGTGTCCTTGGGCAGCATCTCAGGAGTGAGCGGGACCATGGGTGGATGGTGCAGGGGCATCTTGGCAAGATACGTAGGAAATTCCTGCCACTGCCACATAATCTGTGGATAAATATTATTATTTCCTGATAGCCAGCAGTGGGCTGTAGGATTTTGTTTCTGGCTCTGTAAATATCATTAAATGCATCTGCTGCAAATTCATATAGGCCATATGAAGAATGAAGACCATTTCTGAGTCCTACAAGATCAGAAACAAATTATATATTGTCTTTCATAAACCTGCTTCTGAAACTCAGATATGCAAAACTGGTTGAGTATTTCTCAAGGTATTTTTTAAAGCCTGCATACTGATATTTTTTCCCCAAGTGAATGTTTATGGTCCAATTACAATCCTTGAAAATAATATTCATAAAGAAATGCTAACATGCTCTTATATGTACTGTGGTGGGGCTAGCAGGTGCCATGCTTATGGTGGCAAAACATGTTGTACAATTGCTTTTTCCTAGCATCTGTGCAGCCATTATAGTTTAAATAGAGTAACTATAACTCATCCCTGTCATTGTCATAAAAGCATAATTTTGCCAGGCTAGTGTTTTCTCATGTTGTATATTTTCAGAACACGAAGTTGTAAACCACTTGACTTGAGATTGTAAATAGGCAATAAAAATGCTGTGAAAGATTTGCCTATTTTTTTAACATTGATATTAAAAAGTTATTTGCAATTTTTGTAATTATGACACAGATTATGAAAATTGTATGTGAAATCAGACCGGTTATAAATCCAAACAGGGCTGAATTACTAATTATTATAGCTCCTCTGCTGCTCAGAATAACAGCGGGTAACTCAGTGTGTAGGACTGCACACTGACATCCCAGTCCTCTTATGGTGTAGACTGGCATTTCCCAGCCGCACAGCTTCTCCTGCTCTCTCACTGACTTGGGAGCCAGAGCTGGGTGCAGTTTAGGACTTTAGCCCAAAACTTTTAAATTTATCATAGAATCATAGAATTATTTGGGTTGGAGGGGATCTTTAAAAGATCATCTAGTCCAACCCCTCTGCCATGGGCAGGAACATCTTTCACTAGATAAGGTTGCTCACAGTGCCATCCAACCTGACCTGAACACTTTCAGTGATGGAGCATCCACAATTTCCAGGCAATCTGTTCCAGTGTCTCACCACCCATGCAGTAAAGATTTTCTTTCTTATATTCAGTGTAAATGTACTCTCTTTCAGTTTAAATCAGTAGAAACAAGTGGTGGCCTTCAGTAGGCTTTGGGTCACTCAAAGGTAGTCTATACCACCAGTAAACTGCTTTCTTTTTAGTGCCAGATTGGTAGGTCTGGCAAACAAAGAAAAGGATGGGGAAACAAAAGTGGTGGTACTTACTCTCCCAGTTGCTCAGATATGGGATAAGGAGAAGCAGAGTTCCCCAGACTTGGCTGGGTATTTGGCTGTGATGGCACCAGATACCCCATATAAAGGATCTTCTGACATTCAGTTCAGTGACCCTTGTTTGTAGGAAAGTGATGAGTCTTCCCACACTGTCCACCTGCATTTCATCCTAAACTGCTCTCTGCTTCACCCATGTCCATCAGTTGAATCGCTTTCCCTTCTGCTTCTCTTTCATCTTCATACGTAGAATTTCATGGAAATACAATTTCCACCACAATTTGTAGTTTTCTGCTGGAGCTTAGTGAGAACTGTTTATGTTTCCTAGCTAGAGGATTATTTGGAGAGGCATTCCTCATCTGCATGCCTTCTAGCTGCTGCAGTGTAAACCTCATGCATAAAACACAGCACGGATTTCTACTGAAACAGGAATGTGGATAAGAAACCTTCAATAACAATTCACCACATTAGAGGTGGTAAATAAGAAAGCAACTATATAAACTAGCTCAGACATATTATCCCTGCCCTAGCTAGATATGGAGATTCACAAGGCACATGTGAAAATCCATTTCTGGAGATGCTCAGTGTGTTTTGGTAGTGAAAAATAGGAAAAGATGGGTTTTCAGGATGAAAAGCCATTTCTCCTACTTACTCTTGGGTTGTGACTGAGCCAAGCTGAGGACTGTGGTCTGGTGCAGCCCTGTGACCATGTTGTCACCAGGATGGACTGTATTTCCCTTTGAGCTAGGGAGGAGTTTAGATGGTACTTTCTTATCTGCTTGGTGTGCAGACCTGGTACCCCACTCCATCACTCTCCAGTGCAACAGGCTGTTCTTTTTTCTGACATTATTTCCCTTTCCAAGAGCATATTAAATCCTCTTCTAGCGAGAAGCTCTCAAACAGGTGAAGTGACAAACACCAAGGGGGCAAGAATCCAGGAGCTGTGGAGAAAGTCTGCAGCTCTGTGAGACCAGCTCCTAGGAGTGCTGGGTTTCTTCTTGGAGCTGTTCACGCTGACATTTGGGGTTGACTGCAAGTAATATCACACGAATTAGCACTACAATATATTATTTCTCCTTTGATCCCACGGGGTGATGGCTTCAAAGACAATGGAGGGAGAACTTGGGCAGGTTGCTAGCTTTTAGACATTTATTAAGCAAAGTTCTTGATTTTTTTTAACCCATTTTCTACTTAAAACCAAAAATGATGGAAAGGGAAATAAAAAGCTTTACAAAGAATTAAAAAAAAAAGTCAGTTTAGGTTGGACAAAATGGGTTGTGTTCACCTGAAAGGATTTTCAAAATTTTACATTCTGTCCTTGGTTTGCCCAGCATTTTTCTGCAGGAGGGATGCTGGCAGTTAAAAGGCCACATCCCAGTTCCTCTATTTGATACAGATACATGAGGCAGAGGTTCAGAGTTTGCCTGCTTGTGCTTTGGTATCCTCCTTCTCAGTAGCACAAAATTAAATCCTCCTCTTTGACTTCACAGATAGATGGCATAAAACACAGTAGGGATGTGCAAGGTTGCACAGGAGACCTGGCCTTTATGTTGGTGGGATTGTTCCTCCCCTAGCTGTGAAAGTCTCCAGAATCACTGATCTGTGAGGCTTTTGGAGACAAATAGGAAGAGCTGGAGGGTTTGAAGAGGGGATAAATTGAGAGGTGATGCTTATTCTTTGCTGTTACAGTGTACCTCTTGGACTGGCACAACAATCATGCCTTGACTCAGCCTACACTTGTTTACCAAAAATGGACATTATCTTGGCACAGCTGCCATACCTCATCCATCTTTGGTCATTTCTCATTCCAGCTATGTACAAAATTATTTGCCTATAGGCCTCACTTCATACATTGTTTGAATTCTGTACTAGACTCAGCTAATAGCTTGGGCCAGGAAACTTGTTCCAGACGTTAATTAACTCCCTCTGCATTAACTGGAATCACACAATTAAGGCCTGATTATTTATAAAACCATTTTGTCAAAAGAATTAGGAGAATGAACACAAACATCCTGGCTCACACTTTCACACAAATATCCATGTGCTTTTAAATTGTGGAGATTGGCACAAGTCGTTCCACACATTTCATTTCAGCCATCATAATTATTCCAGAAGAGAAAGGACAACAGTAAGCCAGGCATTGAGGACGAATGCTGAAGCAAAGAAGCTAATTTCCAGCCAAGCTAAGGTCTACTGTTGTGGCACCAACAGCCCTCAGAGATGCCTATCAAATATCCCATAGGCAATATGGCTCTCCTACTGCCATAAATCTAAATGACAGAGCAGCCTCATTTTACCCAGTCACAAATTTAGAAGTTTACTAGCTACTTGGGGGCTGGAGAGTCTGACCAGTGCCTGTGGTGCTTCATCTGCTCTCTACCACACAGTCCTTGGTTTAAGGAATTTTGAGCGGGGTCACACAAACACTTGACAGACCCATAACACAGCAAATTCGAACTAGTTCGAACCTGCCTCGCTTGTCTGCCTTGCAAAGAGCTCAGCCAGTGAATCAGGGACTTTTTATTATCTGATATTGCAAAATGGACAAATACAAGGCAAGCAAATACAAGGTGCAAGCAAGCTTTGCCCAAGCTGACTGAATGCACGTGGCAATGCAGGTCACCAGCTTCTTGATGGATGAGGTGGTGGGCTCTGAGCTGCTGGGGTACATGCACAGCTTGTCTATGTCATCTGTGTCTCCAGCCACCAGAGGTGATCACTGTGAGAAGCCGTGACCCATCAGGGACTGTCTGAATCAAGTCTGAATCAAGAGGCCATTTGAATCAAGAGTCCACTGAATCCTGATTCCTCCTTTGGACAAACCTGTGAGGTTTAGTGGTGTGAATTGAGCCAGGACCCACAGCTGTAGGACAGAGGCAGGCTGAGCAGCTAGTGGTCATTTACTGATTCTTTCTGCACTGTGTTGGCACCTTTAGCTTTATGAATCCTGCACCTTGTGAGAACAGAAGGGATAGAGAGAGGTGGCACTGTTATGTTTTGCTGATTTTATTTTCATTTGTAATAATTCATAGTAATAATTCATTCCAGTTCACTTACTCATAACTCTCACCCACGCAGACATTTTCTGGGAGCTGCATGAACAATCCCAAAACAATGCAGATCAAACTGGCAGGGCACCATGAACAATCCCAAAACAATGCAGATCAAACTGGCAGGGCAAAAGTAACTGAAACTGGGTCCTTATCTATGGTTGTCACTTCTTAGTTGCCAAGTGGTAATAATATTTCCCCATTACCAGTACGATTTCATTTTCCCCTAACCTACTCCTCCTAACTCATACATCTAATCTGATGTATTTCTCCCTGTAAGCAAGTTCAATTGCCAAGGTTTTCCTTCATTCTGAAAAAATTTCATGTTTTGATAATACCAGTTAAACTACTCAACTTCATTCCAGGATAAACACTTGATGGTTAATGTGTCAGGTACATCTGATTACATTTTCCTCAATGCTAGACATAAGCCTTCTTCTCTTCCTCTGAATTAGAATAATCATTCACAGTTCATCATTTATCATCCTTCAAGTATTTGGCTATCTATCACATGAAAGCAGCTCTTCGCAGAGAACCGTCAGCTAACATTGTATTTTGAGGTTTCTGCTGATAGCTCCTTAAAAAGGTGTAAGCTCCCTTCTTGCTTTTCCATCCTTTTCATCTTATGAGAGGCTTTCCAATGCACACAGCAGCATCTAAAGAGAAATAAGCTTTGATGTCTGCCACCTGAAGTGCATTCTCACCATTAGTAGTTTCAGGTGAAAATATTTGTAGTGTAATGCTAGTCCTTGGTTTTACTGCCTTTAGGAAGGTTGGGAGCTTTGCTGTGTGTCTATTGGTGAAGTCATATTTTACGTTTGAACTGGGTAAGTGTGATAAAAAGCATATATATAAAAATATAAACCAGCTTGGTTTCTGCTTTTTCCCATTAAGTTTTGACCTTAGATTACTCTTCTTCATTAACATTTCAGTTTGAAATGTCTTTGGGATTTAAAAGTGTCTGAAGCTAGCTTGTAGAGCTAAAAGTTTCTTGCTTTCCTTATGCTCGGCATGTAGCTGCCTTCCTTTAGACAGCTGAATTTAACAAAATGAAACTTTTAATGTTTTAATTTGTGTTTTAATGGAAGCTCAGCTTCTTCCCATTCATCTGGTGTCTGGTGCTTTCAGGTATATATAGCTAAGTTCTCAGTAAACTGCATATCTTGATTAAGAGTTGAAGATTTTGTTATTTGAGAGTCAAATCCTGTGTATTTTCTGACTAACACATTTTTGCAGTGGCATGCTAGACTAAGTGTGTAAGCAAAGGGGTGGTTATTTGTAAGCATACCTCTCAGTTAATAAGTATTTGTGAGAGTAGTTTATTTTTCTTTAGTGTCTTCCTTACTTTCCAAGTTGTTCATCAATTTCTATGAATAATTCTCAGGACTTCAGAATTTAGAAATACCGGTCCTAATTCTTGAGCTTTTGGGGAACTGTATTCAGGGACACTGAGTTTGGCTGTGTGCTCAAAAGCTAACAAATAAGATCTTAGAAATCACAGGGGAAAATTCAGCACTTCTACCACGCAAAAGATACTCCTAAATCCAACTGCTTATGTACTCATCTGCTGTAATACTGGTGAATAGTCCCCAAAGTGAACAAAGCACAACATCTCTCCTTAAAGCTGCAACCCAGCCGTATGGTGAAAATTGTATTATGTGAGGTACTTTGCAGCACGAAGCTTCACAACCAACAGCGCTAGGTTTGTGCCCCATTTGCTGTCCACACAACAATCTGCAGCCACAACTCCAAGGGCATCCAAATAGCCTGACGTTGTACTTGTAAAACAGAGCCACAAGCAAAGGACTTGCATCAATCAACACCCCACCAGCTGCTTGGGGTGAATGGGAGCAGAGAAGGAGGAGTTATGTGGGTAGTGACAAAGGTAGTGTCATGACCCAGGAAACAACAAGTAATGTATCTATATTTAATTGCAGCTCCTGTTGTTAATGATAGTCTTAAGTAGGAACTTCAGTGTTCCTGTTTGTAGACTGGTCCATAAAGGGGTAGTCAGTGGGTGGAGGTGAGACAGGGATGATTTCAACTGTTCTTTCTTTATAGCTGTCTGGGAATCTTGACAAATTGCCTTTTTTTTTTTTTTTTTTTCCTTGTTTAAATCCAATCCAATTTGAAAAAAAAAAAAAAAAGAAAAAAATAAAAAAGAAAATT